>JAVFBX010114154.1:0-15974 GCA_034783855.1 Mopalia kennerleyi
CAAATGTCCCCTCTTGTACCCTCGTGGCGCCGCCACTGTAAACCCGGCCTTCTACAGTAAGGGCCGTGGGTTGGATTACCGGAGACGGGTTTTAACCTGCAAAATTTTCTGAACTTAAATCTGTTCAAACTAAGAAAGTGTTTTCCCAAAATAACGAAAATACTGTACAAAGTGTATAGTCTAGTTTAGGTTTAAAAACAGTCAATCATAACCATTTCTACATGGTCCTCTTATATGCCAAGGGACGTAATCAGACTATGTTTAGATATAAAACAGTCACTGAGTACCCATTCACTTGTAAACGGTGCAATTTAGTTTAATACCAACCTTCGTATACTCTTTCATCAACAGCGAATAACTGACACAGATAAGCAACATACAGAGCCAGTATAATTAGATCATGTGACCATTGTTAATTGACCTATTTGCCGGGCGATTCCATTTTTAGCTGTTTGGTCGAAGGACTTGGCTTGAGAGTTTATCGGTTCAGACTAACTGTCTCATATTGGTCTTCCACGAGAGAAGAGTTCCAGAGTACTACAGCCTACTGCGATCATTAAACGTCTTTGCTGTCGATGTGTCGGTACTTGTATTCAATGATGCCATGTGTTCCAGTTGTCGGAAATTCTGCGAGCTCCCATTCGATATTTTAGATGGTGTCAACTTTCGTTCCCAAGGTATTCACGAAAACACTGTTATATAGCCTCCGTATAAAGTATAAACATTATCATACTTTGCAGGCATAAATATATAGGCTTACACATGTTAAGTAGACCTTACATGTCGATATATTTTTTAGTAGGCTACTGACCATGTGAGCCATTAGACGAACGAGATAACTTTACGTGAGATTTGCCACGATTATAAGCTGTAGGAAAAGTAGAGATGATTGTGATACATGTGGCTTCGGTGTATTGACCTAGATCGGCGAATTGAAAGACAACTGAAACTTATTTCGTATATCACGCTGTTTATCTGATGTCAGTTCTTCCCATTTAGACCACCTGTCAATTTTTGTCACGCGCATTCAGAGCGCGCGGTAGCTAAAAGAGGCGTGGCCAATGTGTTAACAGATTATTGAAAAACCAGGTCATCATCCTTTAGCCAAACAGGAAGACTGAATGGACAGTTTAACGTCAGTCGATAGCCACTTATGACCACTGACCACAGCTTCGCCATAGCCCTGTAACATGTTACAACTGAGAAGGATGTTGATCGCATAGAGGACTATAATAGAGCGCGTAAAGGGAGTGAGGGTTTATTGAAGCCTGCAGTAGCCAGTGCGGAAGGGAGTGGGATAGAGAGCTATCATATAGTGTGGCCTCTGAGAGATCGTCGCTACTTTCCCTAACGAATCGATGATCATTTCCCATCCCCGCCTTTGTGTTTATCGCCTTTAAATCAACTCAAAACAAAAACAGTTTCATCTCTTATTTTAGGAGGAAGGCGGGCTGCTAGTTTCTGGCCTAGTGGTTTCGAAACCGGCGTTGACAGCTCCTATGCGGGCTTTGTGTAGTTATCATGTTCATTTCACACAGTGGACTGTCCTGACTGACGTCTAGTACATTTCACATGTCAGACCCGTAACAGTTGGATTATTACACACGGATTTTTACATGGTCATCTACTTATTTGTGTCGTCAGCTAGAATATAGGAAAATGCGGAACGTCCTACAGATAGCCGTCTATTTATTTGGGCTTTGTATATGCTCTGGTGAGTATAGTTTTATTATATTTGTTCTGTTCACACCGTGACATACGTAGCATTTCAATTATTGGTTCCGTATTGTGTACAGACAGAAGTTAGACAGGAGTTCTGCATCATTAACGTACAATAAGAACTAAACATTTGAATGAACACTGATTGTACAGGCTTTGGGAGTATCAAAATATATCTCTGAATAACTGGTATGCTTTAAACAGACGAGTTGAGAAGATAGTGTAAACTATTTCAGTTTAAACAGTATTTTTATTTCGAAATTGAAATGAGAACTATTTTTACAAACCTACCTCGTTAAAGTGATTATAGAAAGTTGTGTTAGCTATTAGAGTTACAATAAAATTATTCCAGACGTATATGTTGAAAATCTGCCACTTCAAAGATACATGTATAGTCTGTGCACACTATATGGTTCTATGTGTACGTTGTCGGAGACCAATTTTCTAAAGTTAGATCTGAGTGTACCAAGCTTGCTGTGTAAAGAAATTGATTTTACGATAAGCATGTTTAGATGACCGAACAAAAATCAATAATTTCAAGTGTGAATAAAAAAATGTAGTTCAATGTGAACTGGCATCAGACATGAAAGTGTCTGCATTGTGTTATAATTAGTCTCTATATTAAAATAGTATAGCCACAAGGTATGCTGTAAATCTAATCTATGATGGTAGGCTTTTTGTACATATATGTAATATCTTAGATTGACATTTCTAAGTAGGCCGATGTTCTGACAACTGAACATATAGCTCATGTTTAAATAGGTATAAGTTATGAAGTATGATTAGCATGGATGTGTGTTATGTTAAATAATCTCAAGCTTAGTATGACAGTTAGAAGGTACTTGAACTGAATAACCTATGTATGAACTTGAATATAGGCTTACATGGCGTACATCATTGGAAGTCTGTAATAGCTCATTCGTTAGTACATATTGCTGTATTGGTTCATACAATAAATCAATAACCCTAACAGTACCATAGGCAATGCACTGTGCAGAGTTTATATTAACATGTGACTTCGTGTGTCTGCTTTCAAATGTTCGTCTAAAAGACAATGTTTTGTTAATAAAAATACAAACTAGGACATATGGAAGGCTTCTTAATTACTACTTCTGAGAAAATGTAGAAATACAAGTTTATCAGCTTTATTCTATTTTTTTAATATAAAAATGTTCTATGATCCTTGTATGGTTTGTTTATTTCACAATTTATTTTGCTATGATACAATCGAGGTTTATTGGTCTCAGCCTTTCTGACCGACACTCATATAATATCAGCTATATATTGCTGGACTTTTTTTTTGTCCATTCTTCATACAAGTTGTTGACACTTAATATATTTTTTGCTGATTGTGAAACCTTTAACTCTATAAATGAACAATAGTTGGAGAAGTCCAGGTCCTGTTTTGTTGTTGTGAAAAGTCCATCATCTTTATTATAATTAAACTGTGTAGCTTGCTGTGGGAAAATAAGGATAGGAAGGTATAGTGGTTGTGAGTCATAGAGTCCTACACAACAACGACACTATACATATACAGTCAGTATACATAATGTACGTTCACTGTACTGTGCAATAATTCTCCGTATCAGCCCAGCCATTGAAATCATCACAATCCGGTTGGCTGTAAAATGAGCTAGAAACAAATAACCATTAGATGACGTCAGTATTGATAACAGATACACACATTAGAGGCACACCATGAGATATCCTTCTGGGAGCAAAAGTTAGGGCCCAAAATATTTCATCGATTGAAAAACTAAACTGAAAATGATACTGGAAATAGTCAGGGCTCAGGGGTTTAGTGCCAATGGGACATATTGTACGATAGATTGGTTGATAAACTGCTCATGAGTTTTCCGATAAGATGTTCGATTTATAAAATGTCCCGTCCTTGTCTAATTATATTGAGACAGTTAAAGTTTCCTTTGTACAACCCTGTGGTGTAAATTATTCTGAGCTCAAGTGCTTTAATAGTCATACTTGTCAACACTGCTAGATAAAATGTCCATTTTCCCACAAACACAAAATGTTAAGATCCCGAATTTCTCCACAAATCACACTGTTCATACAGAAGGCCCAAAGGGTATTTTCTAAATTCTTCCTAAGACCTGGTATTACACTCGAACTAAGGTTGCGTCGTTACATGATTTTCCAGGGTGATTGTCAACATTATAAATATTTTGAAAACATTAAAATGTCAAAACAGACTATAAAATTAAGAATTTTGTAAAAGGAAATTTATGCTGCATGCATGTGTTATTTTTTTCTTCTTTTGTTTTTCTCTTCTTTACTTCTTTCTCATTCAGCTGTATTGTGTGTGAACATTAACCCTGTATAACCGTAAAAAGTTCAAACTTACTAGTTTTTGGACAAATTTCTGTCAATGGCAAGACCAAGTGGACAGGAATTGGAAAGGAAAATGTGTAGAAAACTACCACATCTGTTTTTAATTATGCCATTGTTGACACATCTGTAGTTGTTGTAATCTGTCACTTTGTGGACAGTGGGGGTATATTTATTATTAGGGACTGACATTTTTATTGGGTTTGATAATAGAATCAACTATTTTATTGGATTTTGAAACATTGTTAAATTGATTACACACAGTCAATTAATGTCACAGTTAATGTGATAATCCGATTAATGCTATACTGTGTGAAAAACTCCATGCACGATCAATGCATTTGTTGGGATATTTGTGTTAATGCAATTAATTACATAATTAGGTAAGTGTTGGGACTAATTAAGGGTGAATGAAGATGGGGTGTGGCGAGTGTGATTTGTTTAACAGCCTGGGACCATATTGTCATGTATATACTTTTATGAATGGTTGCTTCCACCAGTTTAATATATAGATATTATATAGGGAGGCAAGCATAATTTTGTTTCTCTACATTGCATACAAATATATATTACTACACTAACAGTCTTAACTAGGGAGAGATTTGTAATAGTGTGGCAGGAGACTGTGTTGCAGGAGATTATGTGACAGGAGACTGTGTGGCAGGAGACAGTGTGACAGGAGACTGTGGCAGGATACTGTGACAGGAGACTGACAGGTTACTGTGTGACAGGATACTGTGTGAGAGGAGACTGTGTGAGAGGAGACTGAGTGACAGGAGACTGTGTGGCAGGAGACTGTGACAGGACACTGTGTGACAGGAGACTGTGTGTCGAAAGACTGGGTGACAGGAGACTGTGTGTCAGGAGACTGTGACAGGAGACTGTGTGGCAGGAGACTGTGTGGCAGGAGACTGTGACATGAGACTGTGTGACAGGAGACTGTGTGGCAGGTTACTGTGTGACAGGATACTGTGTGACAGCAGACTGTATGGGCAGGATACTGTGTAGCAGGAGACTGTGACAGGAGACTGTGTGACAAGAGACTGTGTGACAAGAGACCGTGTGGCAGGAGACTGTTTGACAGGAGACTGTGTGGCAGGAGACTGTGTGACAGGACACTGTATGGCAGGTGACCGTGTGGCAGGAGACTGACAGGTGACTGTGTGACAGGAGACTGTGTGACAGGAGACTGTGTGACAGGAGACTGTGTGACAGGACACTGTATGGCAGGAGACTGTAGGGCAGTCAGAAGACTGTGTGACGGGAGACTGTGTGGAAGGAGACTGTATGGGCAGGAGACTGTGTGTCAGGACATTGTATGGCAGGAGACTGTGTGGCATGAATATCACTCAGTGCTGTGCTACTTAAACAAGTTAAATATTTATAGCATTTCTATCAAATATCCCACAAAAATTACTTTTATTTCGTAATCATTAAGTCGATTAAGTTGACCTTTATGTCAAGTTTATAAGTTTAAGTTATACTGTAGTGTTTCAAATTGTTTGTAACACAGTGATCAAATGCATATAGGAAGCTCATGTCACTTGTATTAATGGTTTTGTGTTGTTAATAAAACTGATACATACATAGAGTGTACATTTTTATTTTTAGATTCTATTTTTATCCTGTATATCAGAAGTACATTTCTTAATATTTGGGTCATTGTTTTAAATATTTATGAATATTTATATAGCTTTATCAAGACAATAGTGACCTTAAACTGGATATTTGTGAATGAAAAAGATCAAATATTAGTCAGGCACTGTGATTTGAGGCGAGTGGTCTGTGTTAAAGCATAGGACAGCTCACCTCAAACCACAATGCCTGATTAGTTATAAGTAGTAGGTTATCATTGTTTGCTTGCATAATTATTGCTTTGAGTTTGAAGTATGGGAAGAAAGTTTATTGCACATCTACAAGAAAATGTTTACAAACGATTGCCTTTGGTTGGATAACATTTTGATTCTTTCAATTTCCATTTAAAAATCCTTTCGTAATTAAAGCAAAATTTTACATTTTGGAATTGAATATTACATATGACTTTGAAAAAAAACTGCTATATTATAACATTTGGAAAAAAAATAAGCCATGGTCGTTATCAAAAAGCAAAAAAAGTAAGAAGAAAATAACCTGACAGTTAAAAAATGTGTGAATGATTTTGCAGTCTTATTTTCTACTCTCTGCTCGTTAAGACTGAGTCATCAGAACTTAAGATAATCACTGAGCAGTTTGTGTACGATGGCTTAATGACGTATGTTTATTGTGGCGTATTTTGGGGGATCCGAGGTCGAAGCTTGTGTAAATTATTGTGATTGGATAGATATGCTGTATTAATAAGCAGTGAAGATGGATTGACTGGGTAGCCTAAGCTGATTATTAGCTGGACCATGTAAAGAGACCAGCATTAGCCATTCATCATAATGGACAAATATCCGACCCACCGTTTAGTGTACAAGGGCTTAAGTCCAATCCTTCTAAATTCCCAACCGGTCTCTTGGGAGCACGGCATAATTTCGGAAGCCGCTCTACTGAGGCGATTTCCACGGATTCCTGTGCACAGTCCATCGCTTCGCTCATAAATCTTTATTTTGACGTAATTGGATTGGACGAGGTGGATGTCAATGCAATTAGCAATAGATAGCATCTGTGGTTACATCTGTCATAGACTAACCTTAAGTCTATATTCCGCCTCACTGGCTGTATAATGCGACACTCAATAGTTGTCAAAAACACCTTGTCCTGAGCTTCTAACTAAAGAACTCTTGTACGATTAGAACATGCTTCCTTGGCTCCGACACCTAGTTACGTTAACCAGATATAACTTGGGATTCATACACGTCCAATTCTGACGAGCCAGAGCCCACAAAATTCTAAATTCTTGTTTACTATTTTTGTTTACTATTTTCATCCAATCTTTCACTAGCTAGCCAAACTCTAAAATGAACTTATGTTGACGACTTAAAAAAGGACAAATATACTATTCTTTTATTATAATTGCTGTAGATACCACTAACACCTTATAAACATGTATACTTTAATTGCAAGTTTTTTCTGAATATCATTGAAGACTATGGTAGGTTCTGTCAAATCAGTCTACCTAAAGCCATAGTTTGAGTGAAATTTTATGTTTTTAGGCATAAATTTTTAAAATAAAGCATTGGCTCAAGCAGGAGTAGACAAACTTTTCACAATGTTGTCTTTGTGTTGATGAGGAACCTTTACTTATGTTACATTTGATACTTTAGAACAGAGTTTAACTCTAAAGGAAAAAAATGGTTTTCCTTTCCTTAAAGGTACTTAGTAATAAGGAAGAGCCAGTTTGACGTTTTGAGCACACACAACGTTTTTCAAGTGCTGCTTCAGTAATTAAAAGAACTCCAGACTACAATACCTTCCAATGCATTTATTATTTCCCATGAAGTTTTTCCTGACAACTCCTTTGATTAAACCTAAATAATTGCCCAGATGTGAGGGAAAGAACCTCAAGTGCGACATTGAACGCTAAACAAACTAAATCAAATTCCTAAGCATTGTGGAATCGACTGAAAAACAAAATAATCGTGTTGGTTTTTAGGATAAAAAGTTAAATAACGTGTTGTGAAATTTAACCAGATCAATTTAAGATGTATTGGGCAAGTTTTTTTGTTTGTTGAGAATTTAACTAAATTGCAGGCAGGCAATCATTTTCTTTGATGCTGTGCTGGTCGTAAAATGAAATAATGTGTTAGCTTTTTATCTACACAGCAACTCAGTTACATGACCTGGAAAATCAAATTTACGCCTTGAGTTGAAATGTAAAATATCCATAAACAATATTTTATGACACAAAAACAGGAGAAAGTCCCCAATGTAATATAACAATGCTTAAATATTTCATTGGTGAAGGTAAAAAGCGGATTTGGATTGGTTTACTTCGAAATAGTTTATTGAGATTTTTTTCTTTGTTTCACTTCAACAAGTTGAAAACTGAAATATTTCAAGAATGCACTTGATTCATCAATGTTTAAATCTCAAGGTTTTTGTTTTTTCAATTATTTTACTGTGGTCTGGCGACACCCATGGTATATGAACTGACATTTTACACAGCATTTAAATGTGAAGTCTCTAGCTGTTCTGACAAAATAATATTTGTCTCTAAAAATAGTAGGGATTTATTTATATTCAACTGTCTTGATTTCCTAGTGGACAAATGTGATTTGTTAACACAAAATTCTGGTAGACAATAAATTAATTTAACAGTTCACTTACAAGGTTTCCTCTCAATTTTACTCTGTATTTAAGCAAAGAACGGTAGGAAATACAGAAGCCGTCCAGTGAAAAATAAATGAAATACCCTTTAGTACATAGTTAAACTCCAATCAAACAAACTAAAAACTAATCCTACAATTCAAACATACACTAAAAAGACTACAGGTTATTCAGTTATCGTGTGCATGGTAACAGTTATTCAATGTGACAAAACCAAAAGCAAGCGTATGGAAGCCATTAAAAACACTTTACTTATCTCCGCTCAATATATTTCTGACACATACTCTACCCTTTAACAAAATTTGTTCACTGCCTGCAAATCCATGAGGATCAGTGTCAAACATACCGTTGGAGTGGCAATTTATTTTAGTTAATGATCGCCGAAAGCTACTAACTGGACAAACCGTTCATGTGATACTGGATGCAAATTCTGACTGTAAACAGTGTGCTGTGTCGGTGGCTGGCTGTGTATAAAACTGTGACTTGGACTAGGCCCAATTAGTCCGGTCAGCATACCACGCACAGCTGGGTGCTTATGAAATTTTCAGGAGTTCACAGCCTACACACATCGGATCGAATTAGTAACCAAATCTCGTAATGCGCCATGTAACCAAATGTGCTGATAATGTGAGGGAAATAGACCTTTTGCTTGTAGTTGGACTTAAGGAAGTTTCCGATGCCAATTTACTGTGATATGGCTTTGCCGACTGAGAAAGCTGTAATGGGTGAAATTCAATAAGTAGTGGATACAGTCTGATTTATAGAGATGATTATACCATTAGATTATGCCATTACCTTCTTTATTGGTTAGATACATTAGGCTGTGCAGGTATTACCATTTTGTTACATCATCAACTCTGCTGAGGGATAACGTAGAAAAAGTCTTTTGATTTCTTACAGAATTGCTTTCCACATCTTTGGTTAAACAAACCTGATAGCCAAGAATAATTTTGGAAACACTTATAATATTAAAGTGTTTTACACCACACTTTAATGTGTGATAAAGTGTCAAGCTCTGTAAACCAAAGCTGATAGCCAAGAATAATTTTGGAAACAGTTATAATATTATTAAGAGCTGCTAGAATAATAAGTGTTGTATGCCACACTTAATGTATGATTAAGTGTCAAGCTCTGTAAAACATGAAGACATGTTTATCTTGGTACAATATATGTTAGTATTGTTTCCTTATTTCCCTAAATTAAAGTGCTGACCAGCCTGCAATGTAAAAGTCATATAAATAGACTGAACATTTCCATATAGACTAGTATGCAGGGTTTACAAGACTCCATCCATTATTTCCATTCTCTTTTGTTCCCACTTTATACACATATTCTAGTACATAAGTAATAAGTTTTGGGTTCGATCCCCTTTAGAGATTGTGACATGCACATTTTTTTCTCACATTTCTGAAACATTTCTGTGCCTGTGTGTTTACCTTTTAGATACATAAAACCAGGTAACATATTAGGAATATTAAAGATAAAGAGGCTGGATAAGTACGCTTAAGATTTGCTGTACATGTACATGTGTTTAGTACCTTAGAATTATAGTCAGGACATGATTTGTCAGATTTCGAAAGTGTAAAATAAAAATTATGACATATGCCATGTGCATAAGTAGCATGTCAATGGGGAAGTACGCTCATGGTTATTTAAAGGTTTAAATGTCAGAATATGTAATAATTACACTCATTAACTGCCTGTGTGTCAGTGTGATGTCAACTTCCTGTGAACTCACTAATTACTATAACTCATGGTACTGTGACTTGGGGTTGTCCAACCTGAGCATGTGATCACCAGTCTATAAATGTAATCACTGAGCCTTCAAACCATGCCCCGGGTGGTGACAGGGAGCTTCATGTTGCCCTGGTGCTCTCTGAGCTAAAGGGGAACATGAAGCCGATCTGTTTGTGGAGTCTGACTGTATTGCGTCCTGTATTTGTCCCGTCCTGTCTATGTTTGTTGCCAGTGATGTTGAGGGTGGTTTCTTTCACTCATTGGGCTGGCAAGTGGTCATCTAAGTGAAATACCCTTGAGTAAGACGTTAAACCCAAATCAAAGCTGATCTATTTGTGATGTTTTTGTATAGCGTCCTGTGATTGTCCTGTATTTGTGTTGTGTTGTATTAGTTTGTTGCCAGTGGCATGGTTGGGTGCAGGACCTTCACCCATGGGGCTAGTCAAACTCTAATCTGGCAAAACCCTAATCAATCAAAGAAACAAACCTGAGAGAGTTTTTGTTTTGTCAAGGAATTAATGCCGATAATGGAAGCTTTAAAACAAACAAACTTTTGCATGTTTCGTTTTTATCAAGGAATTAATGCCAAAAGTGGAACTTTTGAAACAAGCAGGAAAAAATCCTTTGCATCTGTTCTTTTTATCAAGTAATTTATACCCATAAATGAAAGCTTTCAAACAAACAATGAAACAAGTCTTTTTTTATCAGGGAGGTAAAACCACTACCGCAAGTATTGAAACATTACAAATGAAAGTTTTAAAGTGACACAATGGAGTAGCTCCTATCTTTAAATCAGTTGCTGCCATTTTTTACCTTAACATTAGCAAATTAGGTTCTTAATAACTCTGGACAATTCTCATTAGCGTGGATTGAAGTGTTCGTTGTGTTTCGCATGTCACACCTGTCGTAAATCACTGTCAGAACAAAGCAAGTCAGGCTGCTGGAATACCTGGAGGATTATAGGTGGACGCTCCAGCTTCAAAGAGCCTTGATTTCCTGTCCGGATTATAAATTATTTAGTGAGGAAACCTTACCCTCTTCATAAAAAAAAAATGTTTTTATGGATTGTTAGCTGCTTGATTTATCATTAACCCACATTTCTCTAAACTTAATACAACTCTGCAAATATTTACATCAAACATCTTTAAAATATATATTGATATACATTGGCTTTAAAACAACCAGCAATATCTGCACTGATTTTGGTTTCTAGTTGATACACATCACAGATTGGAATCACATAAAAAGTGTTGTTAGCTTGATTGGTGTCTTGTCCATGTTAAATGGTATTTCACTTATATAATGACAGTGTTTTCCAACAATAATTGACGCTAGCATAACCAAGATATGAAGCGTTTTCCTAATGTTGGAAAATTAATTTTCCTCCAGTGCTAAGTTAAGACCGCATTGCCACTCTTCAAACAAACTGCCCTTAGCCAGACAGCTTGTATAATAGCAGCCTAAAGTTTAAAGTCATATACAGTATTAAACATATTCACTATTTTGTTTATCAAAATTAAGTCAATAACGCCTCCACCAGACCTGTTGAAATAGCTTAATTTAGTTTTGTCCAAGGGCTTAGGCAGCCACCTGTCTACCCATCCAAATGGACACCCAGGAGTGGACAATTACCTCATTTGGGCACCCTTTAAAATAATGTTGTAACAGTTAAAAGTTAAGTGTGGAGCCAATTTCTCTTGAATGGTTTCCTGTAGCATTGAAAAGGAATTATCAGGTTACATCAGCCTTCTCCAAGTCCTCTACCCGTCATTGACATTGTCTGATTCCTTCCTCTGAATGTCACAGGTTTTTGGCAAGATTCATTTTTATCAGAAAAAAACCCAAACAAAACAAGTTAAACAGTTTAGTTACTACTTTCTAGCAGTTTTAAAACAGGTTATCTTGATTGCTTGATCAGGATAAGAAGTGTCCAGAAGCTCCAAGGTGTTGGAGTTTATGTGGTGTTGATTTGTGGAGGTTGGGACCATAAAGGTGCACTATTGGCTTTATTATGATTTATTCTAGGCAAAACATCACATGACATTCAAGATAACATGTTGACTGTCTGTTTGTACATGTCAAGTAACACAAGAAAGTATGAGAAAAGCCAATCGTGCACCTAACTCGTTGGGAGGACCTTTGTAGATGATACAAGGGATCTACAGTTATATAGTTAACTCATCTAATGCTAATTAATTTAAATATGGCTAATACAAATATTGTCTTATCAAAAATGCGCAATTAATTTATATTACAAACCAATTTAAGCTGGTGGCTGGAGGGAGTTTCCTGTTGCCCTGGTGCTCTCAGAGCTACGGGGTAAGCTGGTGGCTGGAGGGAGTTTCCTGTTGCCCTGGTGCTCTTAGAGCTACGGGGTAAGCTGGTGGCTGGAGGGAGTTTTCTGTTACCCTGGTGCTCTCAGAGCTACGGGGTAAGCTGGTGGCTGGAGGGAGTTTTCTGTTACCCTAGTGCTCTGAGAGCTATGGATAACAGAGTTGATTTGTTTGCTGTATTTGGTCTTCTGGTTGCTCTGTTATTTTTTTTTATTGCCTTTATTACCTTTAGCACATTTGTTAAGTCCCAACCAAACAAAGAATTCAACCAATTTTTTCAAAAGACACTTGGCTGAAGAAATTGATCCAAAAGTTTAAAATGGTCAGTCAGTGCCGACAACTGTCTGTTTGAGATATATATTCAGTCGTATTTTTCTTGGACAATTCAAGAGGGCAGGGGCACAGGGGTACCCTGGAGGGTGGTTAAGGGGGAACAGGTTCACTTAATTAAGAATACAGGGCACAGGTTATTAAGGACTTGGACTGCAACTGATAATAAAAACAGAGATAGAAACGATGACTGTTGGTTAAAGTTTGAGGAGAGGTTGAGCACATGGACCTGATATCACTATGACCATTGTTACAGACGGACTTCCTGCTGTACCCACAGACAATACAGATAAAGATAACATTGATCAGCACCTCTATTCTGAGAGATATGATCTTAAACTAATCTAACAGCAAACTTTATCACCAGTCTTATTTGCTCTTAGTAATGGCTGACTTGATACAGGATTTCAACCTTGATGACCGATAGGGGCTTAGCCAGAAATCCAAAGTATGTTGTCCAAAATGGTCAACTTGCTCCACTTTATTTCCAATTTTTACAGTTTCCATATCTCCTGCATGTTAAAGTTTCTTAAAACAGGATGTTAAAATGAGGCAATTTTTTGATTCAGGTTGTCCTAGGGAATTAGGTGCATGATTCGCTTTTCTCATACTTTCTTGCGTTACTTGTCATGTACTCCTTTGACTAAGCCTTGATGACCAGTCCTTTATCCACACTAACTTTATTGTCAATGGTTGATTGGTTTCTGTATAAAATAAAATTAGTGTTAAACCTGAAGGTGTATACTGTATCAGTATTCTATATTAAACAGGCTCAGTTTTATAACTAAATTCCACTATGATCTTTGTAACTAAATTGATTGGTTGGAAAGTGGAGAAATAGTGTGAGAAAAAGTCTTGAATAATCGATTCCTCAGCTTTAATGTACATGTGTATGGAGATTGTGAGATGCAACTTTCTAAATAAAATGACCCTCTTACACCCCCCCCCCCAGCTCCCCCTTCCCCTCTGCCCTAATGCTATTCCATCTAACTGTGCCTTCCCCACATTCTTACCTCCCTGATTTAATAGCTTTACACCACCTCTGAAGTTACATCATGGTTCCCAGGAGTGGTCATTAAGCTAGGCTCTATCTCTCATATCTTGATAAAGTGGGCCAGAGTTGTGAAGTTGGTCAGATAAATACATGCCTGATAACAGTGTTAAGAGATTTATTAGTGATGTTTAAGGATGTTGAGTCAGCCTTATGATGTAAGCAGATTTTGTTGATTAAAGGGCAATAAAATCCTGTATATGACTGGTGAATGTTGTTGATGGAATTCTGTCAAGAGCTATAAAATTGTAATTTTCCCACACATATGGAGTTTATACAGTGACCATCTGCTGGATTATTGAGTACTTGGCACAAGACACATTGCAACTATCACCAATAACCTTGTAACAAAAATAACTCTTTTTTGTGTTACGTTTTGTTTAAAGTATCGTTTAGCTGCATTTTGTCAATTTCTACAAAATGTATAAATAGACTAATTATTCCAACATGACTGGTGCAAATACATGTACATATGTAAGTCCAGACCATGGTATTATATCGATTCGTTCGCCCTTTAGGTGTGCTTGTATGAAAACACCTGCTGATACTGCATTACACTGTAAACTCATTTCCCTACAGGTATAGCTTTCACGTCTGATGGGTTTCTGTAGTGTTTCATTCCTAACTAGAAAGAAAATGCCTCTTGGGGAGAATGTTAAATAAGCTTTGCGTTTCCTGCGAAAATTGGCTCCGGGCTGACGAGCAAAGGTTAAATTGTTTTTCTCTCGTACAATTGAACCCAGAATAGGTAATTTCAACAAAGATACTTCACGAAAGGCCCACATTGGCAGGAGGAATCAAAAATAAAATAAAACAAACAAAAAAACTATAAAAAAAAAAAAAACCAAAACAATATATCACTTAAGTCTTTGTTGTATGGTGTTATACCAAAACTATTACATAACTTTATTCTCACTATCTGTACAGTTTTATTTTATTATTAACTGTGTCTAATATAATTTTGACTAAAATCAGATTTATTAATAATAGTGGGGAAATGTTATTATGAAGAATTTACATTATAAACTTTTTTCCTCGATTGTTTAGGCTGACAACTCCATTGTGTTTCAACCTTCACAACTGTTTGATGTGTTTCCCTCTTAATCACTTCCAAACCTACTTGCTTGTTTATAATGGCTGAGCTTGCCCTGATATATTAAATGAAATTATTTCTCTGGCCTTTTATAAAGGAGAATGGGGGGATCTCTATTACCCATAGAAGTTTCTCTATCACAGTTAACAAAGCTTCTGAGAGCAATACAATTACAAACTGGTATCTTGCATGGTTTCCCAATGGTGGACATTAGACAAGGCCAGAGAAGAGAGAGCTCTATTGAGTCGTTTACAAGGGCTTCCCGTGACCCGCCTGACAGTCCTCTAATACACCCTGATGGAACTCTAGAAGATGGTACGACACCATTTGGAAATCTTCAGCACACTGACAGTAATTATTCGTGGAAGGATGCAATTATGTCGTCCGGCAGTATTGCCACTTTTACGATGGGAGTAGATCAGACTAGCTCATTGTAGAGATATACATCAACCAAACGTTTCCAGGCAATCTTGGTCCAAACACCCATCGGCCGCCAGGAAATTAGCTAGATTGCCCTTATTCACACTCTTTACTTTTTATTCCACGAATAAACCTTTTGTTTCTTTTCATTGAAAGGTTAAAACTGCAGTATTTTCACATTAACTGAAAAAAGACAAACTAGTCTTTCTGTTTTGAAAACTGATTACAAGCCTGGTAATTTATGTCATATGCAATTTTTAATAATCTAAATATGTCAACTCTGAGAAAGAGGTTTTTATATTTGTTTCCATTTTTGCATTCGTATATGAGCAATTTGTTTAGAAAGGTATTTATTACTTGTGCAAATATATCTTTTCTTCTGCTATGATCTGAATTACTTTTGAGCCTGTGTCGGAATTAGATTTCGAAATGGACTCCTGTTTGCTCATTTGTCTTCAATTTCCACCTCAGATTTTGTCTTCACCAAAAGAGTTGAATTAGAAAGAAAATAACTATTTCAAAGCAGAAATGTAACAGTGTCTTTTCTTATGATTCAATACTGGCCATGTTGTTGAAATGATCAAGAAGAAGCAAGGAGAAAGTGTTGAGTGGAATGTAAATGTATCCCTGGATAGACAATTAACAGATTGAACTTTGTAACACACTGATTTGTATGTTTATAGCACCTTGTAGAGAGGAC
>JAVFBX010114265.1:0-15973 GCA_034783855.1 Mopalia kennerleyi
CGCCTTTGGAGGCAAGGTAAGAAAGGAAGAGAGGCTTAATGCGATGATCTTCTTTTCCGCCTTGCCTCGGGAAGATGCGAAGCTACAAGCATTTCCATTCGTTTATCTATTAATATCTTCTCTTCACGCATTCTTGCTTCTTACGCAATATCGTCTAACATGGAGGTAAAGCCTAGCTGCTCCTCCGATTCTAGGTCACTCGTTCCATCCATTTGTCCACCTAAACATCTGTAGGTTAAAGGTAAACTAGAATTGACACCTGTAGTATTTAACAAAATACTATATAGCCGCTATTATCGAAAACCGCCTATCGAATACAATTTCTAACCCCTGTATTGCTTTTCCAGGATTTCACGATTCTAATACTATAAGAAAGCTAATTGGGAGCCTGTTGGGGCACCATTGGCCATACAAAGCAACACTGAAACCATATCCACTATTGACAAAGCGTGGATTGGAATCGGAATTAAACGAGAAACAAAATACTTAGAAGATCATTTAAAGTCTTTAATAGGCAGCTGAACAACTAAAAGGAGTTTGTATTTATGTTTCCCCTGCAACATACCAACCTTTTGAACGATTTGATTCAACTGTGTCAAAAGTATGCATCCAATGAACTATTGGAGCGGTAAGTGCAGCCATCTAGACCAGTCTGCGATGTCATTGGGGAATACTCTTGTTCAGTAAGATAATTATTTCCAACGCTGAATTGTTCCTACAGCCTCTCACCGACCATGTGGGCAAACTTAATACCGAGCTTTGTCTGCCCTGGAGAATCCTTAAGATACAAAACTAACACGATATTCCAGACAACATTGCAGTATATGGCCATAAATGTTAGGAAAAAAACATCGAGCATTTTCTTAGCATTTTCGCGCATTAATTTCCCGCCAATATTTGGCGCAACGCATATGCCACAGACCAGCCAAGAAAAGAAGTGCAAAACAAGATGTCCCGGATGTATCTTAGAGTCAAGTTTTCGACGTAGGCAGTAGAATCGATTATATTTTAGAATGATTCCTGTTAAGTCTGTCCATGATCTACGTCACTCGAATATAGTCAGCTGACTGCTATGTCCCTTCTTATTGGCTAGGACTCATTATAACATGGCAATCGTGTCGCACTTGCTACGCAGCACACATGCAAACATATTGCATTCTGTCCGGCTTGGTAATTAAACGGTGAATTATTCTGGATAAAAAAAGTAGCACTGGAAACAGAAATGTGTGGTCTTTTTGATGATGTTCAGCGATTGCTTGAACTGCCTTTCAATCAAAATCCGTTCATATAAAGCACACACAAAACGAATGACCCATGATGTCAAACGAAACTAGGAGGAAAAAATCACAACTCAGATTTATGCCGGAAATACTAACGAACAATTCTGATGGAAACGTACAAATGTTTTCTGAGAAATTTAAATTCTAACTTGAATCCTTTAGTTAACGATTACAACGATGACGATGACATTGTGTGGCATAATAATGGTTATAATAACCCATTAGAATAGCAAGTTAACTCACTAGAGACATTTCAGAAGGACTGTTTGTTTCATTGGATAATTAGTGTTTTTTATTACAGTATTACAAATGCTAGATCCCTAACCTAGAAGAAACTATTGACATATTGTAATAACACCATTCGT
Source organism: Mopalia kennerleyi (assembly GCA_034783855.1). Lineage (NCBI taxonomy): Eukaryota > Metazoa > Mollusca > Polyplacophora > Chitonida > Mopaliidae > Mopalia > Mopalia kennerleyi. The sequence goes on from JAVFBX010114265.1 coordinate 1,646, forward strand.
TTTATGACAAAATTATACAAACTGTGTAAACAAACATGCATTGATTTTCCTCTGTGATGTAATATTGGCATCCTGCTCGGCGTCAACGAACAATGGTAACCCGTATAGGCCCGAGATTGTCTGATCATTAACCTTTTAATACGTATATGGTCTACTAAATGCAACAGACGATTATTGGAAAAATCAAGTCATTGACAAAATGTAAATATATAGGCTAGAGAAACATCAATCTTCACAGTGATTGCTAGCGACACTACGGTATTCCGGATGTCCAAGGTATGCATTAGGTAGGCCGATATTTCCATCATAATGAGAACAGCAATCAGCCAGTGAGGGTTAGAGCGGTCACTAGTTAACAGTCCTACAGGATATGCTATACTCGTTATGAAACACATGGCACTGGAAACCACTGGCCGATCAACCCCTAGAAATGATGTGTTGAGTAGGTCTATATTAGGGTACAAGATATCAACGTTCGCTTTAATTCCCCAGGTACACTTAGGTAACCTGCATCTTTATCACCTGTTAACATAAAGCATTCAAGCTGTACAAACATACAGGTAAGTTTTTTTGATCAACATGTTATTATTATTTTATATGATAACATCTACCAGTATAATTGTCAATTATGGAAACGTCAGTGATGTTCGTATTTTTTCTAATTATAATGGTAAGGACCTACTTCTGAGTTTTTTACCGTTGCATATGGATATTTTTCCTTGACAAATGTGTTATATTTATCTCAATTTTAACAATGTTACCGCATGGTTAGTTTTGTGTTTGTTTGAAGTAGGCATCCAACGTCCATGCGTCTTTTAAAATAGAAGGTTGTATCAAATATGTGCCTGCTCAAATAAAAAATCAAATCTATTATTTCGCTTATTTTTCCGCCAGTGCTAAGTAAAACCGTATTGCTACTTTTCATACAAATTGCCCTTAGCCAGACGGTGGGAATGTTTGAGAATCATAAGAAGTGTCGCAAGCAGACTTCTCTATGGGGAGCTCGGTTTAGTCACTCTCTCTCTGATTGTGGAAAATCTTACAGACTGTAAGTACTTTCCATACAATCCCGAACAACAAAGATCATACATTTCTTGCCTATAAATTTCTTCTCTTCAACGATCAGCCAATCAAATCACAAGGTATAGTTGTTCTTAGTGGTGAACTTCTATTTCAATTTTTAACTATAGTCTCAGTGCCTTATTCATTTATCCCTTTTGATCACGTAGATATAATTAACGGTGTAAATAAAACATTATGAAACAAAATGTAATCGTATTATTTTGACTCAAATACAAAGTCAGATACATCACTAACAACATAGCGTCAACCCCTATATAAGTCTAGGATCTGTCTAATACATTGTTACCAATCCCATTCCCTACATAAAAGCAGTCGATAATAGAGATTTGGAACTTGTATTCCTCATTCAAAGAACAAGCTCTGCTTCCAAGAGATACTTAAATATACTCTAGCATGGTTTTTGGAAAACAATTTAAACCGTTACTGCTCATCTAATTTGCAAAATATGAAGAATGTGCGTCTTTCCTCACATGGCTATTTTATACCTCGATCAGTCTCTGGACAATGGCGTGAGCTATATGTCCAGTTAATAACTTAGAGTCAAAGAATCTACCGAAGATAGAGTGATTTGAGTCTATAATTTTGGAACGTTCGCGCTCCCTCACGATTATCAACACGTTTACCCAGGATGTAGACCTACATATGACAAATTGATCTAAAGACAGTTATATAAAAATCGCCGCTTTATTGTAGCGATTCATTGGGGTCTTTAAAAATGCATTACATTCACTTTTACATTTCGGAACTTAAGAGAATTTTGAGAGAAAGGACTCACGGAATCGTTTCAGCTTGGAAATTGTTATTCAGAAATTGATTAAATACCTTTACAGATGTTTCGCTGCAAAATCGTGCCTTTGAAATAATATTCAAAATTAAGAAACAGCGGTAGAAAATGGAAGAATTCAGAACAGTTAAAAATATAAGTGAAAAAGTTCGACGTCCAGTAAAAATTCCGTTTGTAATATTACGACACAAAAGTACAGAATTGACAAATTAGAAAATCTCTCGGAAAGAGAGTGCGAAACGTCGCCTTAGCCGGATGAGGCCATGTTATGCGTTATAAACAGCTCGAGGAAGCGAGAATACGAAATGATACTTTACATGAATGGGGCCATATCGAAGTACGAAACGCTTTGTTCGCTTAATGAAGCCATTTTGTGCGTTAAACAACCCGAGGGAGCGAGAGTACGGAGCGTTCCTTTAGTTGGCTGAGACCTAGGGCTAGATGAGACCTTGATCTTGAGCTTATATTTTTTAGTAATCTCTAACTTCCCATCGATCGTATATGTAACTCTCCTAATCAAACAAATACACGCACACAAAACTAAAGTAATATTGCGTTTTCATCGCATAAATTGTTGCTTGAATATACACGTTGGCCAAAATCATATCGCAAACGTTGTCATGTCTATTTTATATAACTAATCCACCCTTTCGTGGCACGTTTAAAATTAAATACAAAATTGTGTTCCCATTGTATATAAACGCTAATTAATTTGGTAAATTTGTCTGCCACGCAAATGGTAATTCTCGTGCAGGGTTTTCACAGCTGTATCCAAAATCACATTACTCCGCTAAGAAAGGGGGATTGGAGTTGTAAACAATTAAAGTATTATACAGTTTTTACATCCAAGAAGCTATAGAAGTGTATAGCTACCTGTCTGGAGTGAAATAGGCCTATATAATGTTTATTTGTAGTTAATAAAAATAACTATCGAAAAACAAAAATGCAAAAGAACTGAGTAGGTATTGTCATCATGAAAACTGCCGTATAGTAATGTCCACGGCATTGTAGACCAGCAAGAAATGGTGACGTCACATTTCAGATACGTGTATTTTTAGTTGTGAGGAACTCTGGGTAGTTTCGTTCCTGATCAGCCACTGCGAAGCAATTGCTTTCGTTCGGACGACTGGCTTAATATTTTTCGATTTAGTTACTGTTTGAGGAACACCAGTTTCCCATAATGCATCATTTTTAAAGTTGCGTTCTTCTAAATTGTCTTGTGTGCTACGTCCCATGATACGTTATAACAGGGGGTTCGGTCTCCAATGCCGGTTAGCTTATCTATAGGGCAGTTGCATACTTCTAGTTAATAGACTTCTGTACATATTAAATTAACAGTATAAGAATTTCCTTCTGCAAATCCATCTAATTACTGAAGATCTCTCGCCCAAAATTATCAGTTTGGTTCAAACAGCAAAAGCTCTAGCAGCTATTGCATGTATAAGTGCTGCAATCGACACTGTATATTGAGTGTAGAATCTAGGCAGTATGAAAAGCACTGCGTAGTGTTAAACAGCACTCCGTACAATTGAACAGAACACTTAAATAGTGTAATCTTATCTCGCATATTTATGTATCAAAACAAACACTTAAATTGATTGGACTGTGTGATAATAACAACTTTTTTAGCTATTAAATTGAAAGTTTATTAATTTGTTTGGTTTGTGTTTTAGTGCTGTTGGCGGATGTGCCAAACAAACCAACCCCTGCCAATCAGTGGCAACACCCCATAAACATACTACTGTTTGTTGGACAATCCGTCGTAATATTAGAGAAATATCCTAAATTGGACGTTAAATAGCAATCAGACAAACAGACTCACAACAAATTGAGCAGAATTTGTCTTGGGTGTGAATCTTCGACATTGACGTCGACGAAGAATCATTTTTGTGTAGATATTACGTATATATTTATTTATCACCGAATAGCTACATTAAAAAATGTAAACACCCTAGCCTTCTATAGAACTTAAAATTTTTGTTAAAATTTTTTTACATTACTACATTATCTGTCAAAATTTATTACAGCATCTGTTAGAAAAAATATTACTACAGTATCAGTTTGAACTTATTACAGTATCCGTTAGAAAGAATATTACTACATTATCTGTCAAAAGTTATTACAGTATCTGTTGTTATTACATTATCTTTTAATTTTTGTTTTACAGTATTTGTTGTTATTACATTATTTGTTAATTTTTTTACACTATTTGTTGTCATTACATTATCTGTTAATTTTATTACAGTATTTGTTGCAACATGTGTTAATTCGAACATGTTTAAATTTAAACATTGCATAAATTATATGCTACATTTTGAATGTAGCTCGAGTTTTAAGATTTATTTCTAAACTTGTCTGTGTTTCAATCATTCAATCATTTTAAATTAATCGGCACCTCAGTGCCAGTGTATGCATACATTCAGTTTTTAGATTGACTGAACTGACACAGGGATATCAATTATTTAAAAGCGATGGATCATCCCATGTTCTTGATAGATTCTCGGAGGCAGGGTTTAAAGTAGATCTTAATCTATAGGTTGTTACGGGTAACCTACATATCTCGATAGAAGGCATGGGATAAATATGTTGTAAATAATATAATCGGCATAGGTTTATAATAAACCAAATTGCAAATGGTTCTTTCACAGCAATAGAAATTAACCAGTAAATATGTCTTCGATTCTGATCCAGAGAGAAGTTTCGCCGCACTAGATGTTTGTTTCTCTTGAATGCTATACCGGGTCTTTGTGAGAGCGAAGTATTATCGATCTATATATATATATATGAATCCAAAGGCCAATTCTCTTCAATTAACATGAAAAAGTAGACAATTTTCAGACACTCTAAAGGCTTTTTAATAGGAATTCTGCTTTAGGATATTTTATCCAAACCAGAACACATCTAAGTATCGGAGGAACGCGATTGACGTTTGTGCTGTTATGATTATCATCATTATTATCATTACCACAACCTAATTAACTATGGACGATCACATCTGACACAAAAAACATTCTAACCAAAGTGCATCGGCATAAAAGCATCCAGAAACAATTATATAAAAAGTAAAGTCATGACCTAATAAAGCAGTTATGTCATGCCATTTGCTATTCTCACATCGACACGTAATTTGCCACAAGTAAATTAGTCTAGAAAAAGATTTGGTTCTGCATGACGGACAAGGATGTTATTGGCACACATATACAAACAACTGACTGAGCTATCTCATTATGTAAGTTTGTATTTATTTACCGGGTTATTTTACTGTGCTGATAGTAAGAACTATGTTATTGTCTTCACTACTCCATCTCGATGCGACCCGGAATAACCCAGATGTAACTCCAGGCATAACTTTGGGGGTAATTGGGCACACCCTTCAGGTAATTGACAACGGGTCTACGTAACTGGACACAACTTTGAGGTATGAATTACGCATATAAAGTCTAGCTAACTTGGCACATCATTCGGGTAACTTGACAATATTTCGAGACAACTGATGACTAGTCCCTCGACCTTGAGATACTGAAATTGCATAACTGAGCACAACCTTCAGATAAATAGTCGAAGCATCTAGGTAACTGGCCACAATTCCGAGACGGAGTCTGTATGCGCCATTAACAAATAAATAAATAACTCGCCACAACATTGAGATATTGAATTGCGCTTAAATTATCCTTGAGAGAATTCAGCAAAACCTTAATTTAAAAGACTTCCAGGGAACTGGGAACAAGCCCAACAACCTTGAGATACTGAAATGTGCATTACCTTGCGGTAACTGGGTATAATGTAACGGGACATAACCGTGCGGTAACTGGGCATAATGTAACATGACATAACCTTGCGGTAACTGGGCATAATGTAACGGGACATAACCTTGCGGTAACTGGGCATAATGTAACGGGACATAACCTTGCGATAACTGGGCATAATGTAACAGGACACAACTTTGAGGTAACTGGGAATAATGTAACGGGACATAACTTTGAAGTAACTGGGAATAATGTAACGGGACATATCCTTGCAGTAACTGGGGCATAATGTAACGGGACATAACCCGGAGGTAACTGAGCATAATGCAACGGGACATAACCTTGCAGTAACTTGGCATAATGTAACGGGACATAACCTTGCAGTAACTTGGCATAATGTAACGGGACATAACCTTGAGGTAATGGGGCATAATTTTATGGGACATAACCTTGAGGTAACGGGACATAATGTAACGGTACATAGCCTTGCGGTAACGGGGTATAATGCAATATGACATAACATAAAACAAGCTATGAAACAACTCAAACAGTGTCCAGTGTACATGTTTTATTCGGTGCTTACTACCAGAGTAGCCTAGTTTGTTACTTTACCAGACAGCTGGGGGGTCAAAGATCACAACCATTTGATTAATTTGTTTATTTTGTCTACATCTCGATTCAAAATGAATTCCACAGCATACTGCCATGCCCGGCGTTTTGGCAATGCTGCATTGTATATTCACTACCACTACTTCTAGTTTACAGTTTACGGACAAAGGGTTGAAACAAGAAACGTTCACTTTGCTTTCCTAGAAACCATTCGTGCGTATTTTAAAAGCATTGCCTCAAGAGCTTATGATGTCAGCATATTTACAGTTGAACAAATAGTAAATTTAAAGGAAGACTTCATCTCTGATGACAGATGGAATGTTTATGTCCCATATTTTCACACCTTTTGTTGATACTTGAACAAATATTTTCGGCAATGAACTGTCCCAAAATGTCTACCGAAAGATAAAGTGTGCTTATAATTTTGAGAACAACTCTTGTGTTCCGGCTCTAAAAAATACTATTATGAACTATTTTTTAACAAAACAATTAAATTTTTTATTTTAACATTTTATCAGCCTATCTGTCATCTGGTCCCATTTTTGGCGTCCTGTTGTTAGTCTGCTTCTTGTCGTTGTTAATTCCATGGAAGGTCCATTGGAACTTACTTTAGCTATTTGGTTGGTACAACTTTATATGTGTGAAATGAACTGAAGTAGTGCAAAAAATCCGAAAACTCACAACGAAACAATAAATTGTTTCAAAATCAAAGAAGATGTATAGCCGTCTTGAAATGATCGTGTTGAAAAATGTTACAAATACTCGCCAATATGAAATCACCACAGTGTATGTTAGACTAACTTTGTTTCACACCGCGACATATATGCGAAGAACTATCTGACAAAGTCTTTTAATTATTATTTGCCTCCAACAAATACTGAATGAATAGATATTGACCAGAACAAAAACTATAATTGTTTTATTAACAAGGAACTCGTTGAACTCGTTGAATTCATCAAGCGTTAACCACTTTTTTGTCTCGCCATGGACAAACAGTTGATAAATTGATTGGCTAAACAACACATCACATGGTATACATATATACGGTATATGATTATGTGTCAGTGCAAATTGTCTGCAGAGAAGCCGGGCGACAGCGCTGATGTGTTTTCATGGCACGGTAAATCTGTTTTTATTTTGTTGTCATCCTGTATGTGTATGTTAAGGTAAGCTGTCATGTTGATTTCTGGACAGGTTGTGTGGTTTATATGACTGTTTATTGTTTATAATTGTGTTATTAATAAATATTTTTTCTCTTTGGAATTGCAGCCGAAATGTCCCGTCATGTTTATTGTTGTGATTTTCGTTACTATGTTTATAGCGCATTTTGTTTTATATTCTTTTTTTTTTTGTATTCGTAGTAGTATTGAGCACTTATAGGTTAGTTAAGACCGAATAGTATTGAGGGTGTATTTCCTTCTTATTCCTTACAGGATAAGTTATCAGCCAGTTATAGTCATTCGGAAACCCAAGCTAACAATATACATGTTACACTGTCGTCAATAGGAAACGTTCCAATATCGAGCTAAAAGCCAATCAAATTTTTATGGGCCTAACACAAGGCTTTTGAAAGGTTAAATCAGCCTTCATACTCCAGCCGTGCGATCTCTTGGATGAGTTTGGTAGTCAGCATACAACCAGAAAGTTAATACCTAATAGATCGAAAAATTTTACGTCGACTAGAAACAACAGTTTTTGGCTATGGGTGTCATCAGAAGTCTATTAACTAGAATTCTGGTGTCATACATAGTATAAACTGTATTGTTTAAATGTGAATCGTCTAACTAAATGTAATGCTCAGTCTTTATCCTCTACCAGATGTGTGTATTTTGAAAGAGGTCCATTTTCAGATTAAATTGCTTCCTGATCACAGAACAATACATCTTGCTAAGCCTTCTTACACTATAACTTATTCTCATCGCGATTTCTCATGCATTATTTGTTGTTGTTTACCTTTTTTAAAATGTTTTTAAATCTTTTTTTCTGATCACAGAACAATACATTTAACCGGAACCGACAAAAGCAACAATCTGACTACTGCGACCCCCATTGTGGGCCTGCATTTGGATAGTAAGAAAATATGTAAGTATTTAACAGCTTATATAACAACTGTTTATTAACTGTATAATTGGACAATAACATACACAAGAACCCTATGGCTAAATGTTTGTTTGTTTGTTGTTTAGGATTAACTCAAAGGTATTTGGCTTATCCCTTACAAAACAATCTTATAGGATCCTATACTATTTTTAACATCCTATAAGATGATTATAAAATCCTATAGGATTTAGAAACTCCTACTAAATACCTTAGAAATAACCTATAAAATCCTATAAGAATCCATAGAAAACTCCTATAGGATTTCTGTGTAAGGGATATGATGACGGATTGTCCATTTAGCACCAATCCTTGCTTCAATACGATGGAAAACCAGGAGGAAACCTCGTGAAAACCACCTCCGCGATTGCCAGTCACACCGTGTGACCCACTCATACATACCTGATAATCGACAGGCAGACTCGAATCCTTGATGTACGGTAGGTACATCGGAGTACGAATAGTAAGCAAACACTCTAACCACTAAGCCATGGCTGCAGGCTTCTGGCTAACTGCATCTTGCTGAACATTCATTTTCGACTAACCCAACAGAGAGATGGCCACTGTAGCTGGTTTAGTTTGGTAGCGGACTTGCGGTTTATGTTGATGTCAATCAAGTCAAATACACAATACAATATCTGTTCTTTTTAGGTACAGGTTTCTAATGACAAGTCTGACATCGTTTTCAATTATATAACATATTACTCGTTTGTTCGTGTGATTGGGGGTTAACACAGTACTGTATATTCAACATAGGGACAGCTTTCCCTATGTTGAATATACAGTATACTGTAATGTGTACAAGGGGCCGGTCTAACAACAGAATTACAACTAGTTTGTTTCAGAAAACTGGATATTGTATAACTAGCTTGTGAATTATATGATATTATTCTGATACAAATTATAACAAATAGTTAACTTTTCTGGGGCATGGGTGTGTTATTTTTAAATTCCCCGCTTTAATGTTTTTAGATGATGAGAAAAGTTACATATATTTTTTTTCTTCATACTGACATGCTATTTTGCCAGTACTCGAGTATAGTGTTTAGATCTTGCTTTGTCAACCACCATTCTGATTTCATTGATATCTAGCTTCTGTTTTTTTAACTTCCCTTTTTTACTGCAGATATGTGATGTCAAAAGGTGACACCTGTGGGCTACAGCTGTTTATGTCAGTTATTAATGTTTTTATACTGGTATCAACACGGTTCTTGAAGACATTGTGCAAAACTGTAAACTTTGTTAAAACATATTTGACCCGTTTGTTTTCAGTCTCAATTTTCTACAGGACTCGGAAGACGTCAGGAAGCTGTCTCGTCGAAGTAGATAACTTGGATTCACTCAAGAGAGTATCGATGAGGTAGTCGTGAAACCTACAGGAAGATGAATAACTATATGTGGCTGGTGATAATGTAAGTACGTGTTACGTTACTCAGGTAAACTGTCACTGTTAATAATATAACAATCCTACACATCTACACGACCACCCATATGGTACTGTGTATACACACTTATTTATTCACTTCATGTATGGGATGGGCAATAATGGTATATTATATTATTGCCAAATATAATCGGGGGATTTCTGGTTTCGAAGCAACACATCAGCAAATAAGGTTTGGGTACGCTGGATATTACCGCGACGTATGTCGACTTATGAGAATGTAACAAGTTACGTCTGTGAACGTGTGTCAACGATCACATAGCTTACCTACAACTAATGGCCCGCGTATGCGAGACGTTTGAGTCATATGCTGGCATAAAAGTCAACAATTTTGTGCATTCACAAATGTTTTCGACGACCTCGCCGTACAACGACGTATACCAGCGTGTTCTTAACTTATAGTTAACTTATCCATTACTTATTTCACGTACTCCAGTTTTTTCCCCCAAATTTTTCATACGACGGCATACGCTGACTAAATCTTCGAGGTGTGACAGGGCCCAAAGTTTTTATATTCTATCAATTGTGTTGCCTAACATTTTGTAAACAAGTGTTGATTGATTGATCGATTGATTGGTGTTTTACGCCGTGCTTAAGAGTATTTCACTTATATGACGGCGGTGTATTCCAACAATTATTGATACTAGCACAACCTAAACGTGAAGAGATTCCATAATGCTTGCTGGAAAGCTCATTTTCCTCCAGTGTTAAGTAAAGGCAGCATTGCTACTTCAATCAAACTACCCTTAACCAGAGGGCTAAACAAGTGTTGAAATGAGAAGCTAAAGGAAATGTATGACATATATTATGATTATGTATGCTGCAATTGTCCTGATGCTGTAACTCGGTTCATTGCAGGTTAGCCGCAGTAAGCGTGACTGGTAACAACATGTCCACACCGGTTGAAGACATCCTTAACCGACTATTTGATGGTTACAACAGAAACGTTAGACCCAGGTCAAATATGCGTAAGTGTCTATTTATTTTACAACAATATATCGATATTTTCTATAAGTTATTGCATGTTAAATATGTTTTATTGAAAACCGTGGTTGATGTGGTCCAGGCATGGGCTAAACTTCATCATGTGATTGGTCAATAAACCTTCATATTGTCCCAAAAGAATTAGATACGAGATTTTTTGGTTATATTGAGATGTGTATATATATATATTGTGTTCCTCTTGAACTCTTATTCACCTATTAAAGGTCGAAAACATTTGCCTTTTATTAAAGATACATTTTTGGGCAAGTTGGTATTATGAGTGTACAGTATTGAAGCTAACATCGCCAACACGACCAAAATACCTAAATATCAATGGCTTCATCCCGCTCCCAAAGAGGATAGTCTGGACCCATACCTGTGTTATACTCTTCTGTAGATTTACATAAGGCCAATACCATCTTGTTTTCCTTGCTTTAATAATCACCTGAGCATTTAATATCCGACCGGTTAATGCCCAGGAAACAACTCAGTACTAGTCGATCAAAGTGCAATCAGTTATAGTTATTGATGTCACTTAAATCATAATGACTGGCTGTCAGATATGTTTCGACAACGCCTTCATAATAACAGTATATTGTTTCCTGATTATCTCCGGTTGACCCTCTATGATTGTCTCATCAATTACCCCTCGTACTCACCAGTACCGTTATAATATGATCGCGTGTGACGCGTTAATAATAACATTTTGTCAGAATGTGTTATCTACCACGGTCACTGGTCAAGTAAGCCTACGGGCTAATGGATATGTGTGATATTTTTTGTGTAATTAAATTTCTCCCAACTACTGAGTAACCCAAATGGGGTACAAGTGTGACTGAGAAAAGGGGTTTAGGGCATTTCGATACGTGTTACTCATATTTATAGATTTAACAGCCTCGCCAACATATGGGTCGTGTTGTATATTTGTCAATCCAGGAGAGGTTACCTATACACTCTTAGAAACATATGTCTCTAGTGGAACCTTTTAGGCTCTTCCGTCATGGATCTGGTGTAGCCCTTTATGGCTCTGTATGGAGCCCTCAAAGCAACTGCTACAAGTATTTCTTCCTTTCTTCTTATATCAAAGAACCGTTTTAGTATTAATAGTTCCATATAGAACCATCCTCTTATCTAAAGAACCCTCAAAAAACCATTATTTCTAAGAGTGTAGTAAGGTGTAAGGCTATAACGTCCCACAACCACAACTCTAATTAGACCAACTTAAATAGTCATGTTTCCCTCATGTCCATGGAAACCAGCGTGGTTTAACCAAAACCTGGATATTCCAGGATATAAGCGCCAAACACATCAGCAGGATATTTTAGAGTTTGTCGCAATTTTGTGTTTTCTTTCTTGATAAAAAAAATTCAATGTCCTTTTCGCGTATAGCTATTTCCATATTCTTGGTTCTTCATAATTTGGCATGTTACCTGCTTCCCAACAGAACCACACACACTCTCTTTTTTTGTTTTGTCTAATTTTTCGTTCAGTAATTAAACCTCTTTTTCGTTGTGTTGGAAGAAAATGATCTGTTATATCAACAGATAGACCAGAAAATCTCATCGTATGTAAATGGAATCGAGTTTCCACAACAAGCTCCCAATCTGCTGTGAGGGTTGGGAGACCATTGGAGTTGTTAGTCATGCAACAGTGACTCGTATCTCCATAGTTACCGCTTCATTAAGTTTCTTCTTTAAAATTCACGTTGCTGTGGCACTAAAAAGGATTATTTACCAACCGAGTGAAGCAGTTTAATCTTTTATCAGCATCAAGTATTAATGTATTCCAAATGTTAAATCCACTCTCTGTATGAGTCAGATTTCTACAATTGTTGGAGTTATAAGATAGTGAATAATATCGATCACTACCAAAATAAAAAAATATTGTTGATCGATATCAAATAGTGGTTTCCTGTGTTTTATATTTTGCTTGTTTCCCATGGTAATTATGTGTTCAAGAGATAAGAAGGTTTGGAGGGGACAGGGGACCGGTATCTCAAATTAAGACAAAAACAATGCAGAAGTTCAGTGTTCATTATATATGCTGTTGAATTGCAACGAATTCTTATCATTATATAGAGAACGTTCTGTAAATTTCACAAATTGCTTTAGAGATAAAGTTACACATTTAAAAAGAAATATTTGTAATATCACCACACAGATAGATCTGGTTTGATGCGGATTTATTTCTGCACCACAGCGCTCGGTAGACTGTGCAACTTACTTGTCCTGTGCTGGTTAGAGTAATAAGGTTAATTATTCATAAAGATCTGTTTATCTTAGACCAGAAAGGTCTTGCAAATCAACCACTTGTATTCAATCTCTACCATATAGGCTCACTTGGCCAAATGATTCCATATTAACAGACTAAAAAGAAGTGAAACTATTCAATCTTAGGGCTTCAACCGGGAGATAAACAGTAAACAAAATTGCACTTTATCTCACCGTATCACTCAGTTTTTTTAATTCTTCTTTGAGTAATAAACAAGAAATCCCCTGGAAATGACGTCAGATGTAAAACTACGCACAGCATGAATGTAAAATAAAATAGTCTTTCAATATTTCCTTCTCGACGAAAGACAGAATAATTAGATCTCTTTATGAGAATGGATGTACATTTCGTCTGTTTGTCGTTGTAAACACACCCACGTGTATATAAACTTGCCAGTCCCATGTTTATCGATCATTCGAAAATTGTTTCAACGCGATATTTTGTTGCATAAAAACTCAACATTTTTAAATCGGTGTCAAAAATGCTGTTTTCTGCAAGTCACATATCACTATAGAATTGTATTTGTTGTAATCACGGTTTCGTTAAGGTCGCTTCTGATGTTGAAATAACTAATTCCGTTTTGTTGTGACTTTGTCGAAATCGAAATACAATTTTAGAATGTGTCTGTCAATGTAATTGAAATCAAATCAAGTAGATTGTCATGGGGTGAAATTACATGCAGAGCTGCTCTCCAAACTGGGTCTTTATAAACAGAGGTTAGCCTATTAATGACAAACTGTGTCATCGGGCTTTATGTTGAGCAGTTTGGAACATTGGGTTTTCTTCGATTCCATCATCTTTATGTTTTCAAATGTAGAAAAATATATAAACCAATACCACCACTGTTGATTGATATCATTGTGAAACGCAATGATCCATCTTCTCCCCTTCATAAAAAGCATGAGTTGTCAACTTTATTTAATCATGATTTGAAAATTAAGCATAAGCATGTTAAGGCTTATTTTCTTTTAATGTAAACGTAATGTGTATACTGTCGTGTACTTGCCTCGTGTTATTTGTGTATGCTTGAGTGTTTAAACCAGGTTTGGTTTTTTTTGTATGAACTATGAACGCTTGACATAATCCTTGCTATTTGTTGTATTTTGTCATTTAGCTTTTCTTGATGCTTAATGTCCTGTTTTGTTTCAGACCGTGGAATTGTGGGTAAATATATAATAAGCCGGTTTAACATATATATTTATTTCTATAGTTATGTGTCGTGTGGATAACGACTTTCGTTTTTTTTCAAGTTTTTGAAAAACAATTTCTCGGTATACAACAAAACTATTATAAAAGTGTCGAGGCATGCA
>JAVFBX010114375.1:0-15971 GCA_034783855.1 Mopalia kennerleyi
CAACAAACAAAGACAGGACGGGACAAATACAGGACTAAAACAGGATGCAATACAGACACCACAAACAGATCAGCTTCCGGTTCCCCTTAAGCTCTGAGAGCACCAGGGCAACATGAAGCTCCCTCCAACCGCCCACCACTAACCAAGGAAGAACAGTAAAAAAGTCTTTGCCTCTTAGCTTAGTTTGTTTGTTCTGATGAAAAAGATAGCAGCAATAATTGTCATGCACCACAGCTTTTGGCAGTAATGGTAATTGTGTTATTAAGATTGGAAGATTAATCAATTAGATAACTCATTACTGAGCAAAGTAACGCTGTTAGTAGTTTCGTTATTCCCATTACAGACGAGAGACCAACAGAATTATTCAACATTGAATGTATTGTACCCTGAAGAAGTGTGGAAATCTTCAGACATTTGACACACCAATTGACACAGGGGCTCACCTCAGTTGGTAAAACATCAGCAAACAGACAAATAAACCATTTCATTCCAATCAACGTCCAGGAGACACCATGTTTGTCCATGTGAGCAAAGACGGTCGGCACCTTCCACCTGGGACAGAGATACATCTAACATTAATAGCAGACATGAATAAACGGAAAGCACACAATGTTTGTTCGTTCATCCTCAAATATTGTGAGAAATATATCATAAACTATTCTGCATAAAAAGACATATTATTAAAAAAACAGATCACGCCTTAATGTTGTAAATATTGTCACACTGTGTTTTGATTTCGTTAAGGTCTTTACTCCCTTTTCTAACCTTCTGAGGGTTTGTTTGTCTGTTTGTTTGTTTGATTGGGGTTTAACATCGTACTCCTTCTGAGGGTTTGTTTGTCTGTTTGTTTGTTTGATTGGGGTTTAACATCGTACTCCTTCTGAGGGTTTTGTTTGATTTTGGTTTACTGTTGTACTCTAGGGTTTTTCACTTATATGATGATGGACCACTCACATTCAGGTAAATATATTTAATTGGAAATGACGTCCATGAAAATAAATTTGTTTATTTAGATTACTAAACTCGGGTTCCTAGCTGTATACATTTTTACTGGTTTGTTGATATCCATATGAATGTGTCACATGTAAAGAAAATCCTTGATTCCAGTTAAAAGTGATGGTTCAGATATGGATTTGATCTTAAAATTAGATAACAGGGTTCACATCTGTGATCACTTCATGAAAGACTATGGAAATAGTTCAGAGCTACGGCTTACCTGATGATCTCTCCAAAGACGTCTTGTTCTGCCTGCAGAGCTATCATGTCTGGGCAATAATAACCTGAATAACAAACAGAATTCGTGATCAAATACAGCAGACATGATAAAATCCACGATCAGATACAGCAGACATGGTACAATCCACGATCAAATACAGCAGACATTTGTAAAATCCACGATCAAATACAGCAGACATGATCAAATCCACGATCAAATACAGCAGACATGATCAAGTTCACGATCAAATAAAACAGACATTGTACAATCCCCGATCAAATACAGCAGACATGGTACAATCCACAAAAATACAGCAGACATTGTACAATTCACGATCAAATACAGCAGACATGATAAAATCCATGATGAAATACAGCAGACATGATAAAATCCATGATCAAATACAGCAGACATCATCAAATTCATGATCAAATACAGCAGACATCATCAAATCCACAATCAAATACAGCAGACATCATCAAATCCATGTTCAAATACAGCATACATAATCAAATCCACGATCAAATACAGCAGACATGATAAAATCCACGATCAAATACAACAGACATTGTACAATCCACGATCAAATACATGTACAGCAGACATCATCAAATCCACGATCAAATACAGCAGACATGGTACAATCCACGATCAAATAAAGCAGACATGATAAAATCCACGATCAAATACAGCAGACATGATCAAATCCATGATCAAATACAGCAGACATGGTACAATCCACGATCAAATACAGCAGACATGATAAAATCCACGATCAAATACAGCAGACATGATAAAATCCATGATCAAATACAGCAGACATTGTACAATCCACGATCAAATACAGCAGACATGATCAAATTCATGATCAAATACAGCAGACATTGTACAATCCACGATCAAATACAGCAGACATCATCAAATCCACGATCAAATACAGCAGACATGGTACAATCCACAATCAAATACAGCAGACATGATGAAATCCACAATCAAATACAGCAGACATTGTACAATCCATGATCAAATACAGCAGACATCATCAAATCCATGATCAAATATAGCAGACATAATAAAATCCACGATCAAATACAGCAGACATGATAAAATCCATGATCAAATACAGCAGACATTGTATAATCCATGATCAAATACAGCAGACATCATCAAATCCATGATCAAATACAGCCAACATGATAAATTCCACGATCAAATGCAGCAGACAATTTATGTCGATAAAAAAAACCATCTTCAAATACAGCAGACATGATAAAATCCATGATCAAATACAGCAGACATGATAAAATCCATGATCAAATACAGCAGATATTGTACAATCCACGATCAAATACAGCAGACATCATAAAATCCAAGATCAAATACAGCAGACATGATAAAATCCACGATCAAATAAAGCAGACATGATAAAAATCCACGATTACATGCAGGACACAGGACAATAACCACGGATAAAAACAGCAAAAAAGAGGACAAAATCCATTATGTCATTGACACATGTAAGAATTGTAAGTATAAAAAACACAATAATGAAATCAAAGAACTGCCCTTGGATTAGTTCATCCATCTTAAAATACAGTAGTACATTTTTTGGCAGGTCTTCCGAATAAAGTGATTCATTGAATAATAAGTCCTCATTTCTCCAACAATAGCAATGCTGAGACAAATATGAAATGGAAAGTGTTTTGATTGGTTGAAAATTAAACATTTTAAGAACAACAAGTAAATACTTAAAGCAAACCTGGAAGAATGTTGTTGAGTAATGTGTCCATGAGCCAGAAAACCTTCTCTTCCTCCTTCATGATGAGCAGTAACATCCCAGAGATAAAGTTTAAACCCTATATATAAACATACAAAACATTATTTGATTTGTGTCATGTAGACTATTTGTTATAAAGTGAACTCAAAGGAACAAGGTACGCAATTGGCTGGTAACTGCATTAGAAAAATTATTATAATCAATATAACATATAGCAGATGGACCAGTTACATTAATATTACTATTATTGTACTGTAAGATTTCACAAATCAGCTTTGTTATATACATCAGAGATAGCCAGAGTGGTTCAGCTAACTCAATGAACCACTGTCTGATCACATCCTGTTTTTGTGAGCTTGATCTATGAACATATTGTGTTGAGGTGTGTTTTGTGAGCTGGATCTATGAACATATTCTGTTGAGGTGTGTTTTGTGAGCTTGATCTATGAACACATTCTGTTGAGGTGTGTTTTGTGAGCTTGATCTATGAACACATTCTGTTGAGGTGTGTTTTGTGAGCTAGATCCAGGGCAAGAAAAAATGCAAAACTTCCCGGCAATCTGGTATCAAATATCAAAAAAGTTCAATTTCTCACAACCACTAGTTTCTTGCCGGATCCTACATACTGTGAATACGGCTGAATGGAAACATTGGTCATCATGCGGGAGCCGATAATAGTGTACATGTGTGGAAAAAGTATTAATTTCCCGGGAAAGTATATCGTTTATATTCATGTATAAAATAATATATCCAATTAAAAAAAATTATATATTCTATAATCGTGGGATTGGCCTATCAATGAAAGATGATGAAAATAGATTATTTAACTGCATACAACAGTAGAAGTATTTATATTTGGGTTTATTTTAATCGGCATTGCATCTGCATCGAAACTGCAGAGCACGAATAAAGCTGGATACGATCTTTTTATGACAGTTTTTTTAACAGTAGACAAATCTATCACTTGTATGACACTGTCAGGTCGCTAGGGGAGTATTTTTTCACAAAAAAACATGAATCTGGGAAAATATTAGTGACTGATATTAAAGCACTATTATTTGGATGAATTTCGTCAAAGGCGGCTATGTAGCCTATGAGTCTGATCGTCAATTCAACTCATGGAAGGTTTTGCAGGCATTTTTCTTTTTGTATGGCTATTTAACGAACAAGTCTCTTGCAAAATTAATGATGGTTGTTTATTGTTGCACTGTAACGCAACTGGAATGTTTATAAACACTAGGTAGCCTGCTTTTTGACAATTTTTTACCAGTTTTGACGTGATATCGCCCGCTTTAGGCAGGCTGTGGCAAGTGAGTCAGAATCCGACATACTATTAAACTGGGCTACGACTGACGCCAGGGAGTTGCCGATTTTGATTATCAGGGTTGTTTCCTAGTCCACCTTCAACTGCAAATGTCCAACAAATTCCATGTATATGCAGTAAATTCAGCTTTTCTAGGTTTGACATCGACAGCCACCGAAATAAATTTAAAAAAAAAAAAAAATCTTTTTTTTTTTTAATGCCTCGCGAATTTCCCGCGAGAGGTGGCGATCTTCCCGGCAATGACATTGTTATATTGCCCTTTTTTCTGGCCCTGACTAGATCTATGAACACATTCTGTTGAGGTGTGTTTTTTTGTAGATGGTCTTCTATATTAAGTTAGAGCTTTGAACACACTGTAGAGGGTTTGTATTGTACATGTAATCAGTATCCGACAGTACTCTGTCTGTTGGTTTCTGTAAGTTTGCAGAGTTTCTTTTAACCTACAACAGTAAGCACATGTTTTCAGCTAGAGTGGTACACATATTCTGTAAAAGTGGTTTATTTTTAGCTAGAGCTTTGGACACATTCTGTATATTATTATTTTTTGTGAACTGGAGAGGTCTGTAGAGGTTTTTTGTGAGCTAGGGCTGTGGACACATCCTGTAGATGATTTCGCATTGAAATCAGTACCTGAAACTGGCTGAAAGTATCCTCTTGCCTTTTGTGGGCTAGAATTGTGAACAAATTCTGTCATGATTTTTTTTTAGCTACAGCTGTGAACAAATTCTGTACATGCTTTTTGTGAGGTACTTTATAATGCTGTGAAAATATGTGTACATGTTCTTTTCTGAGCTAGAGATGTGAACACACTCTGTACATGCTTTTTGTGAGCTAGAGTTGTCAACACATTCTGTAGAAGCTTTTTCCCGAGGTAGAGCTGTCAACACATTCTGCAGAACCTTTTTTCTAAACTAGAGATGTGAACACATTCTGTAGATGCTTTTTTTGTGAGCTAGGGCTGTGGACACATTCTGTTGAGGATTTTTTGCAAGCTATTGTATAGAGCTGTGAACACATTCTGTAGAAGCTTTTTTCTGAGCTAGAGTTGTGAACACATTGTGTGAATGCTTTTTTGTGAGCTGCTATATAGAGCTGTGAACACATTCTTTAGAGGCTTTTTCTGAACTAGAGCTGTGAACACATTCTGTCGATGCTTTTTTTGTGAGCTAGAGTTGTGAACACATTCTGTTGAGCGTTTTTTGCAAGCTGCTATATAGAGCTGTGAACACATTCTGTAGAAGCTTTTTTCTGAGCTAGAGCTGTGAACACATTCTGTGAATGCTTTTTTGTGAGCTGCTATATAGAGCTGTGAACACATTCTTTAGGGGCTTTTTTCTGAGCTAGAGCTGTGAACACATTCTGTAGAAGCTTTTTTGTGAGCTAGAGTTGTTAACACATTCTGTTGAGGATTTTTTGCAAGCTGCTATATAGAGCTGTGAACACATTCTGTAGAAGCTTTTTTCTGAGCTAGAGCTGTGAACACATGCTGTAGAAGCTTTTTTGTGACATAGAGATGTGAACACATTCTGTAGATGCTTTTTTGTGAGCTAGGGGTAAGGACAAATTCTGTTGAGGATTTTTTGCTAGCTATTGTATAGAGCTGTGGACACATTCTGTTGAGGATTTTCTTTTTTGTAAGTTAGGACTGTGAACACATTCTGTTGAGGATGTTTTGCAAGCTATTGTATAGAGCTGTGAACACATTCTGTAGATGCTTTTTTGTAAGCTAGGACTGTGAACACATTCTGTTGAGGATTTTTTGCAAGCTATTGTATAGAGCTGTGAACACATTCTGTAGATGCTTTTTTGTGAGCTAGAGTTGTGAATACATTCTGTAGATGCTTTTTTGTGAGCTAGAGTTGTGAATACATTCCGTTGATGCACATTTTTTAAAAACTAAAGCTCTTAAACAATTTCTTAAAACATTTGTATAAATGTTGTTATTAGTACCTGACAGTATCCAGTCTGTTGGTTTTTGTGAGCTAGAGCCGTAAGTACATTCTGTAAAGGTTTCCTCAACCCTGATGGATCCTGGGTCTCGGCAAAATATATATTCTCTGGGAATGTCCGGTGAATATCTGAAACACAAACAGAAAATCAGACAAATCTAATCTCATCACAGTAAGATCATGATGTACAACAGAAACGATGAATCAGACAAATTTAATCTCATCAGAGTAATATCTAAAACAGAAACGATGAATCAGACAAATTTAATCTCATCACAGTAAGATCTAAAACAGAAACAATGAATAAGACAAATCTAATTTCATCACAATAATATCTAAATCAGAAACGATGAATCAGACAAATCTAATCTCATTACAGTAATATCTAAATCAGAAATGATGAATCAGACAAATCTAATCTCATCACCGTAATATCTAAAACATGATGTGGCTCCACAATTGCCAGAGAGACATTGTGTGACTCTGTAAAAACCACCCTAATGATTGCTGGAGCCACATTGCGTGGCTGTAAAAATCACCCCAATGATTGCTGGAGCCACATTGCGTGTCTGTAAAAATCACCCCAATGATTGCTGGAACCACATCGACTCCCCAACTCCCCTTACACTTGTACAAAAGAAGCAGTGAACCTGTGCATCACTGTTAACAGGATCAGCAGGTGAATGTGCTGTAACTCAATTAGTCTTCCTGTTGGTTAGTTCAACAAAAGGATCAGCAGGTGAATGTGCTGTATCTCAATTAGTCTTCCTGTTGGTTAGTTCAACAACAGGATCAGCAGGTGAATGTGCTGTAACTCGATTAGTCTTCTTGTTGATTAGTTCAACAACAGGATCAGCAGGTAAATGAGCTGTAATTCAATTAGTCTTCCTGTTGGTTAATTCAACACCAAAAACCAGAAAGTACATCAAAATAATAGCACTATATTATAATACAACGTGGCATGCTTACCAAGGTTGATTGTTTCCAGGAGTTGAGCATTTTTTTGTTGTGACAGTAGATTTTGGTAAAAACCTGGATTTTCCAACATTCGACTCTCTGTTCCACTTACAACCATCCAAACCTTGGGAGGAAGAATATCAGGAAATATTCAGGAAAAAATAGAACTACAATTATGTGCCATTTAATATATAAAATTGAATTTGATAAATTATTAAATAC
Source organism: Mopalia kennerleyi (assembly GCA_034783855.1). Taxonomy (NCBI): domain Eukaryota; kingdom Metazoa; phylum Mollusca; class Polyplacophora; order Chitonida; family Mopaliidae; genus Mopalia; species Mopalia kennerleyi. The sequence continues at coordinate 7,446 of JAVFBX010114375.1, forward strand.
TAGTAGTTGAAAAGGGAAATATTTAAGTATTAGTTTAGATTGAAATTTACTTTCATTACAGAGAGGACCCAGATGATAATAAGCTTTGAAATTTTTTTTTGATTTACCGATTTACATTTACCATTTACGCCATTCAGTGATTTTATACACCATAAAATAATAAACTTACAGCTGCTCTGTGCTCTGCAGGAACTCCTTTGCGGCAAAATCTCTTTACTGAAATTAAAATAATCATATGAAGATTGACAGGAAATAAAATTCTTGCCTCCAATATAGAATTTTTCCTTCAATATTGTACATGTCTGCAATGTTAAACATTTTTTAGTTTAATATATAATGTTAAATATTTTGCCATTTATATGATTAGTTTGTTTTCAATATTACATATTTTGTCTTCAATGTTACATATTTTGTCTTCAATGTTACATATTCTGCCTTCAATATTACATATTTTGCCTTGAATGTTACATATTCTGCCTTCAATATTACATACATGTATTTTGTCTTCAATGTTACATATTTTGTCTTCAATGTTACATATTTTGTCTTCAATGTTACATATTATAGTCTTCAATGTTACATATTTTGGTCTTCAATGTTAAATGTTTTGTCTAATGAGACATACTATATCCTCAATATCACATATAATTTTGTCTTCAAGCTACATATTTTGTTGTTGATACCATCCTTTTTTATGATTTCATGTCCATTGATGATACAAGAATAGGTGTCACAAAAGCTATCATTGGAACTCTATCCTCAACTGAAAGTCTGTGAAGGATGATCAGGCTTGTGCTGTTGAGGAGAATTGACCGAATGGGGTCTCCCGATGGTTATGCAAACTTAATTTAAGAGGACCAATTGGTAAGTTTCCGGAATTGTTTGCAGTCTCGGTCTTAATTTTCATATTGCCACTGATTTTGTCTTCAGATTATCAATGAAGATTGCATTTTAAAGCAATTTTGCTCTATTTTTCACAAAGGCACATTTATGTTTTTCAAAAATCAACAAATCAGTGGAAAATGCAAATGTTAGATTATTAGTTTTTTTTACAGCAAATTTGATTAATCCTTGAGTACATGTAATACTGTACATACCCACTCGATGCGTTTGTACAGTAAACATGAAGTCTGTTGTTGACACATACCTTTAGCAGATTTGTTTATATTATGGTCATCATGAACATAGTCGTTCCATCGTTTAGCTCTCCTGGCTAACACTGATAGATACATGGACATAAACTCCTCATACGTTGAGTAGTCACCTTCTTCTGATCTATCAAAACCATACTGATCGACTCTGAAATAAACAAAACCAACATCTGACATTATTTCTCAGTTGAATCGTGTGAATGAACACAGACAGTATTGTAACCAAAATTTCTTTCTATTTTATTTTTTCTGCAATAGTTAATTACTGGGCATGGAGAGAAAACCTTGTAATTAGTCCTCCCCTCCTGAGATCAACAAGGGGGTTGGTCTTGTTGTGAGCCATACATAGAAGGAAGATCAGAAGTCTGATATGCTAATCACAGAACAATGTCAACAGGCATAACATAATAAAGTTTAACATGCAGGAGATAGAAAAACTGTAAAATTGGACACCCAGTTAATACTTAAAAAGTGAAGTGAAATGACAAATTTTGGACACCATACTTTTGATTTCTGGCTAAACCCCTGAAGAAGGCTAAGTAGTTTGATATGCTAATCACAGAACCATATCCACAGGCCGATTAAAACTCAATAGAAGGTCTGACATGACATAAATGGAGTTCTCACACATAGTTGAAGATGTCCAAGGAACAAAGAAAGTTGGATAAGCTTATTCAATAAATCTGAACACATGTGACAGCAACCTTACACCATACCACTAAATAAATCAATATATCTTCTTACCAATAACAATGAATGAGAATAACAGATACATAACCTGTCACTGGTTGAACAGTAAAGTCAGTGTGAATTCCTTCTTTTCTTACAGTTATGGTGTAGGTATTGTTTGTCACATGGTGAGAGACTTTATGGTTTGATTGAGGTTTAACGTCGTACTCAAGGGTATTTGACATATACATGTATGACAACAGACTGTTAACTTCACAGTGTGCTTGGCCTAATAATTTAGTAATAACCGTGGAAAATCAGAATGAAACATTGTAAAAACCACCCTTCTATTGCTGGAGACACATTGTGTGACTCACTCATAAACCTAGGAATTGACAGACGAACTCAATCCCGTGAATGGTACATCAAACTCTATGATTGTTTGTTTGGTTAGGGTTTAATGTCATACTCAAGGGTATTTCACTTATATGACAACGGATTGTCCACTTCACACTGTTCCTTGCCCTAATATGGTGGAAACCCGAGAGTAAACCTCTTAAAAACCAACCCCGCGATTGCCGGAGCCACATCTTGTGACTCACTCATATACTGGAGGGTCAACAGACAGACTCAATCCCATGAATGGTAAATCAAGTAGGCGTTATAAAGCGGCTTTGCTAACCACTACGCCATAGCCGCGGGCTCAAACTCGACGACGTATGATTAGTAAACGCACATGTTAGCCACTGCCCCCATTTCACATGGACGGGGAGTTGATTTAACAGTTTAATTGTTTTGCTGTTGGTAAAACCTTGCTTCCATAATTCTGTAGAAGAGAAACAATTTATGTGTTACAATGACCAAATCCTTAATTAAGTACAATCAGTGTGTTTTATATTAAGGTCACTGTCACCCACTGATTTATTATCACACTCAACCTTCGGTGGCTCATTACTCTGAGTGCATTTAATTTAATCAGTTGATTCTTGTTAAAAAATGGATGGAAATTCATGAAGGAGAGAGACAAAGTGGAACTGTTAGGTTGTGGACTGTTTGTGTAGAAAAGCAAGATAATCTAGCTTAGTGAATAAAAACTTAAATCAGCAGGTCACACACACATTTCTATTTCACCCAAGGGAAATTAACACACAAAGCTGTGGTGTGTGTCCTTCGAATTAACTAGACCATACAGAGAGAAACTGGGCATGGAGGCTGAACTACATGTAGGTCAGCAGTCATAGCCATTTCAGTTCCAGTTTGAGATTTTGTTTGTACCTGATTCCCATGGTCCTTTGCGGGCGACACAGATTCTGACCATGGGACTTACCTTGTACCAGATTGCTGTGAACTGACAAAGAGGCATGAGAAAGGGTGACAATGATCGCGCGAGAACTTCAATAGCTGTTTTTTTTAGAAAGTTTTTGATTATATGCAAGCGGAAATTGATGAGTGAAGGTAAAAATTGAAACCATTAGGTCAATCAACTGCCATTTTTTGTGTTGATTCCATTTGAACAGATTTACTTTCTGTGCATTTTGAACAAAAAGATCTCAATCCACAAAACGTTATTTTGATAAAGGCTTAAGCTGTACCGTCAGTAGGCCTATTGCATATGCTTTATAAATTATAATGATGGTACCTGGATCTAGGTTCTTTTTAAAAATTCTGTCGACGTTTGATATTTATCGTTTAGATATGCACAGTACCAGTCGCTCGAGGTACCGTACTGTGAATGTCCAAATGAAAAATAATGTCACAAAAACACCCCATTAAAATATAACTACATATATGGAAAAGTGTCGACTTTCATAAAGGACACACAAGGCAGAGGTCAGGCGGGGTCCAGATTTCGCCAGCATCCTCCCCGTCAGTGATGGAGAATTCCAGCATAATTAACCCAGTAAACATAATTCGTTTTTTCGTGTGTACATCTGAAGAAAATGTGATTTCAAGCTTTGGAAAGACAAAATGGCAATTCGCGAAATGTGAAGTTACCTTCTATTCCCTGCACCGCCAGCCATCCTCTTTTTGTCTGTTGTAAACTGTCAAAGATGTGACAAAGGGAGGTCACTCTCAATGAACTACATGACTGTATAATGACATCATTTCCACTGATCGATAAGTCATTCTGCGAAAACTCCCGTGACTAATCCGATTTTCAGTTTAATAATAATCTGCCCTCACACAAATCTGTATATATATTGTCTATATGTATCCCTTATGACCGATAAAATGAGATAAGTGTTGTATGTGGCCTGTTCTATTAAATTTATAGGCCAATCTAGGCTTAGCCTATATCCGAACTATAAGCCTATGCAGGCCTATATATGGGACATTATCTTGGCTGTATATACAATTCAACGACAGATGTATTCGACACATATGATACACCGGTATATATGTATGTCTCTCATCCTTCGACTACGCGATACTATATAATACTTCTTCACCTACTTTGAATTATTTTATACTCGGTCGTTCATGTCGCATACAAGGCTAAATTTGCAGTTTTTATTTAGAATTCGACACTATTTCGGCGTCGAGAAAGTCAATGGGAGACTTATACATAACTGAAAATGTATAGTTGTTTGAGACGAGGATTTGCCGGTAACAATTTCAACCTCTGCGATGGGTTCTCAACTTCTCATGGACGTAGAATTTATTGTCGTGGAATGCGACTCATATACCATTAAACTTGTGTCAATATATGACGTGTGGTCCAACAATAATTGACACTAGCACAACCAAAAATATTAAGTTTTGATGCCATCGGACATTTACTGAACCTCTTCCAGAGCTATGTAAAGACAGCATTGCTACAATCCAATCTGGGATTATATTGTAATCCCCGATCAAACAGTCGTTAGCCAGAGGGCTGAGTAACCGACGCGACTTTATAATAATTCCGAACTACCATGCAACATATATTTTTATTGTCGAGAAAGAAGCTTTGCTTGCTCCTAGAGATTCGGACTCGGGTCTCTGGCTAGAAGGCCCCAGGGGCCGGTTCCACAAAACATTTTCTGACTTAAGTCAAAATACTAAATTTGATATTTTTGCCACTTGCCTGAACTTACTTTTAAAGTAATACCTGTACTTGTGACTTACTTACATTATTTTTAATTATGTTCAAATGTTAAATTTTAGAATATAAAACTAAGAAATGTGTGGACCTTTACACATTTAGACTTAAGTATAAAACTGCTTTGTGGAATCGGGCCCAGCACCCGAAGCATTAGATTTACAGAGGATAATTGCTGAAAGAGCACATTTATTTTTAAAATCCAGGTAACAGCAGCGAATCTTTCTCTACGGGAAGCACGGACACAGAGACACTAAATATGTGTCATGGTATTGAGAAATTGCCCACACACGTGTTTTAATGAATGGGTTATACCGATAATCTGTTTTTGGCAGATATATTTATGTTTTAATGCAAAGAAAGAAAGATTTGCTTGCCTCCACCAACCAGACTTCTCACTGATCAGGCCCGCGGCTGTGGCTTATAGTGGTTAGCGAGTGCGCTTATACTAAAGCCTACTTCGATGTGCCGTTCACAGGATCGAATCCGTCTGTCGACCCTCAGGTATATGAGTGAGTCACACGATGTGGCTCCGGCTCGCGGGGATGGTTTTTAAGAGGTTCCTTCCCGGTTTTCCACCATAATTAGGCAAAGAAAAGTGTGAACCGGACAGTCCGTCGTCATATAAGTGAAATTACCATTGAGTAGGCCTACGACGTTAAACCCCAATCAAACAAACAAACCCAACTGATCAGCCGTTGTTTATACAAATCGTTTTGCTTTTATCCGCTGACTTATGTCTCGGGTTGTGTCGAGGATGACAGAACAGCTAGGGTTACTGTAGTCCAAGGGGCTCAGGCGATAGTTTTTTTTAGTTATTCTCTGATGGGCAGATTCGCCGTCGGGCATTATCAAAAACAAGACACCAGGCGGCCGGGCCACTCGGACTAGGGTTACTGCGAACAGGGTAATTAGGGCGTGTAATTTGGGGCTACCGGACTGCAGTTGTTTATGTTTGTTTGTACGGAGATTAAGACCAGAAAAAACTAATAGAAAACGTTTAAAATCGGATGTTTGAAAAATAAACTTTGTTTTACCAAAGCATGAGAAAGGGACACGCTTTTATCACAGGATTAAACGAAACGATTTCTGTGTTTCCGATGAGCAGACTCCTTGTCCCATTGCTTGTTCTTTCCATATACGCAACTTAGTACGAACAAATTAAGTAACACTTACAAAGCAGGCATGCAGCCAATGTCGGTGCGATCCCGTGTGAATAAAGAATATTTGAAGCACTTTGAAATGCTGACATAAAAATAACTAGGCTGCATTCAACCTGGGGGGGATATACAAATGCACTATTCCTACCTGGTATGATAGACTTCAAGTGATACAGAACTCGGCATCTTTAACCATGTGCCTAATATCTATCAACATATTGTGCGTTACTTATTAAGGCCTTTCAGACTCCGATGGCGGATCGTTACTTGGTCGCACATTATAAGTCTTGACATAGCCGAGAACCCCTTTAGCTAAAGGCGGTTTGTTTGAAGAGTAGCAATGCTTAAGGGTATTTCACTTACAGGACTGCAGTGTATTCCAACTATAATTGACACTATAGCACAACACATACGCGAGGCGTTTCCATAATGTTGGAAAATTAATTTTGCTCCAGCGCTGAGTTAAGACAGCATAGCTACTCTTCAAACAAACTGCCACCCCTAAGCCAGAGGGCTAAAAGTGGTAGGAGATATAGCTTCCCCATGGGTGAGATTCACCTTCGATGTGCGTTTGTTTGATTGAGCTTTAATGCCGTATTTCACTCACATGACGGCTTGCCAGTCCAATGGGTGAAGGGAATCTCCCGGGCATCACTGGCAACAGTAAAAACACCACAGGACACTTACAGAATGATACAAAGACATCACAAACATATCGGCTTCCTGTTCATCTTTAGATCAGAAAGCACTAGGGCAACACGAAGCTCCCTTCAGCCACTCACTCCTAGATGTGGGACTGTTATGTTGGAACAAATGTTTTGTTGAAGAAGGAAACAATTCTGAGTACAGCGTTAAGGTCTTGCTGGACCCCTTGGTCGATTTTCAGAACTCCTGCTGTACTTAGTCGATTATACAGAAGAGTATAAATCTGAACCATATAAATGTATATATTTTTGGAAAGCTTTAATACTCAGGATTACATATTTATGAATGTTGTGAAAATCCAATTATTATTTCTAAAAATATTGCAAAATTAGTAAATGTCCACAGGAAAAAATACACTTAATTTTTCAAGCTTTATTTATCGAAGTGCAATAATGATAAGACTCAACAGATTAGTTGACCTAGAAGAATAGTCCTTGAAATAATAAACTGTGCCTCATTTTTTTAAAATTTTGATTAGATCGATCACAGTTGATATTGAAAAGTCTTATATAAATGTAAAATCCAACTTTCAGAAAACATTTTAAAAAATCTAAGACAAAATGAGACACCGTTTACTAGATCACATCGTGCTCTTTATAATGCTGCAAATTTGAAGTCTCTACCATGAATACTTTTCTAGAAATGCGCCATGGAAAATGCAGTGTCGGCTTTAAACTGAAGTGTCAGAAATAGGCAATTACAGTTTTGCGACTTGTATACTACTTTTAAGTACTTTATCATTGGGAAGCTAAATTACAGGCTTAAATTGAACTGTTTGTAAATAGAATTTCGATTAATGTTTTTCACCGACATATAGTTTGTATACCTAACTTTTAATCTAAGCTATAAAAAAAAATTTGGTTCATTTAGATCCCAAGGGGTCCAGCAAGGCCTTAAAGGTGAACTATAAAACAACAGCAAACAAATGGCTCTGTGATAGAATCATACACAGTGAAAATCGTGAAAGACATTTGATTCAAATAAAAGTTTATTTTGTTCACATATATAAGACAATTATAGAACAGCATCACGTACACAATGCAAAAAGTTTAATTAGCCATGCCCATGAAATCTTATTTCCGATCACAAACATATAACACGCACTTTGTTCTCTCGCCGTAGTTTTTTTCAATTTTATTTAAACCAAGGAAGGAGCGGAGTTCAATGGTTGCTAAAGAAATACCCATGTATAACCAGCTACAGATATTTCCCTTGAAGATGAACAAGACTTACATTAAGATATTGTAATATTGTGTTCTCGATTTACCAATTGTTAGCCTAAAAAAGACCATCACAAACCATACAGCTCTAATGGCGAATTAGGGCATACACGAAGCAATATCTAAGAGATACAGTTTAATTATAGATTTGGCATTTTGATTATAGGTCTACCGTGTGCAATTACAGGAGCATATATATATATATGACAAAATAGTTAATGGTTTACTTAAATGTAAGACTGATTTGAGAATTTCGAACCTTTCACACAATAACTCATCAACGTTTTGTTAACAAGGCTAATTCGTCCGTTGATCAGTTTCATTTTGAATCCTTAGTACACATCTTATTGGCTTCCCTCGTATGTTTTTACCTCCCATGTTGTGATATTCCGTATACACATATATTCATACTCTGCTATGTACACCAATCTTTTAAAACGCTATCAGTAAGAACAAAACTAACATACATAGAGGATATCTAATGAGTGACCCGGAGATATCAAATTTATGAAACGAGGGTAGTAATTTTCATTTATTCC
>JAVFBX010114486.1:0-15968 GCA_034783855.1 Mopalia kennerleyi
TCATATAGGTGAAATAGCCTTCAGTACAACGTTACACCCTAATCAAACAAAACAAACAAATCATATAGGTGAAATAGCCTTCAGTACAACGTTACACCCTAATCAAACAAAACAAACAAATCATATAGGTGAAATAGGCTTCAGTACAACGTTACACCCTAATCAAACAAAACATCTGGGGGTTTTTTCCTTACATTTTTTAGACACAAGGGGACATAACTCAGCCATATGAGTTCAATGAACAAGATGTCTCTAAGCTGTCTCCCTTGATAAATGTTAGACTGTCATAAGTTGTCTCCCTTGATTTGTTTTATCCTGATTTTTTCCCTTTAGAAATACCAGAAGAAGACGATGACGCTGACTCAACAGACATGGATGTTTTAGGCGATGATTTCTTCCTCGAGGAACTGAATGTAAGGCTTATATTCTTTATAAAATAAGACAGTCTTTGTGAATAAAAAACTAGTTGAAAAATATTCCAATAAAAATCACCACTATACTTTTGCTAAATGGTCTAACATAGGCTTATTATTTATAGCTCCCTCCGACCACACGCAAGTAAGAGTTGATAGACATTTAGACACAGCATAACTGGAACAGGCTGATAATTTGCTGCACAAGTAACACCTGTTCTTGCAATTAAAAGGAAATCATCCAAAATTGATGCAAATTCTGTGATTTCAAACGTAAGAGTTCTGGTTTCTGAACTAAAGGTAAGTTCTTCTACCCACCTGTATAAATCAATATGGTGTATTGTTTCAGGACTACCTGAAGCTTGGACCCCTGGAGCTGAAACTGTTGAATGTGACGGGCACTGCTATTGCCATCCACAGCCCCGTAGCGCTGAGTGAAGAAGAGCTACTGGCTAAACAATGCCAGCCTGATGACTGGCCCATCACAAAACCCATGCTTAAAGAAATTTTATAACAGCCTGATAAATCCCCCAAAGCAGCGCTGTTCGTTAAGACACACAGCGTCAGCTTATTAAAATCAAGAAAGTTTGGTACTCTCTTCCTCGGCAGAGACAGGAAAGAAGTTCATTAGATGGGTTTAAAATTCTTGTTGACTGGTTTCCATCTTAAATTTAAAGTATTTTATGCTGATTTGTGTCTTACATAAATGCTAACCTTTGCACCTTTAAAGGTGTCTACAAATATATTGTTTAAAGTTAAGGTTCTGTATATGTTCAGTTGTCTCTATTCTAGATCTGAGGTCTGACGTGTGTACAGGTAATACCATTACTCAATGTAACATTCTTTATATTGATCGATGTTTCCACCATAAATACGTTTAAAACACAATTGTAAATATTCACCCAGTTTCAACTTGTAATATATAGTGTTGTGGCCTTTGGCATTGCGCTACACCACCAGCTGTGTTACCCCTGAGGGCAGATTGGTTTGAGTGTAGCAATGCTGCCTTTACCTAGCAGTAGGAAGATTAGTTGTGCTGGTGTCGGTTATTGTTGGAATACACTGACGTCACAGAAGTGATCTACCTCTGGCCAATCAATCAATTGTAAAGAGTACAGTACGGATCTTATTCCTTTCCTGAAGAGCATCCCTGTGTGGGAGCTGGTACATCGGTCTGTAGGCCAACTTTGACGGTTTAGACAAAACAAGCTAACATTAAAGAAAACTAACGTGTATTGGGAATATCACCAACAATAGGTTTTCCTTTGAAAGCATTGCTATGATAATTTATTCATTTCCTGGTCAAATAAAGAAAAAAAATCGAATTTGAAATGAACTTTTAGTGTTTATGCTTTTGTTGTTTATCTGTGAAGTCTTCTAGATGTGATAACTTATGGTGTTGGAAATGCCTTTAATGAGCAAAAGATACGACTAAGTCTGTGCTAAAAATATACGATTACGAACAAGTTCCCTAAAAAGTTTTTTAAAATCCTTATGGCTTCCAAGATGGCCTTAAAACTATTTTCCGTGTGTAATTAAATATTCACAGTTTTGTTCAGAATATATTGTAAGTATTGAAGATAATTGTGCTTTCCGCCACCGTTTTGCTCACTATCTGCATACTCCTGTTAAACTTCAAGCCACCTTAAACTTCAAGGGACACTGGTCTTCACTGTATTTCTGTATGACGACGACTCTTCGTTAAAGGTATTTCCAAATGATTGATACCTAGACAATGATGTCACCAAGACAATACGCCACGTAACTGGTATCCATAGAAACATTGCCGCCGTTTTGTTATTCTCCAGTTTTTCTTTTCCAAGCCATTCAGGGTTCTTAGCGCGTAGTCAATAAATATGCATATGATGTGAACATGGACAATTGTACGGATTTTAATTGAGATCGAATGCCGTCACGTACGTAGGCCCTCAAACAGCGTTGACCGTTTGAACAACAAATATAAACAAATTTCCGTCCAAACTGGACAGTTTAATTTTGCAAGATGATAATTCCGTAGTCACGGGTAACCATAGTCTTAAATTAATGACGTCTTTCTTTCCTCATTTTCGTGTGACCATGTTGTAAGTCAGGTATATCAACGCCAAAACGGCAAATCCGAAATTTTTAGTAGGAGCTGCGCTGCATTCGATCCAGTCTTAAAATAAATCCTTCTAGGTGTCTCCCAACCTCATATCCATAGGTAGCACAATAAATAGGGCTAATTCCTTCACTCAGCGTGAAAGTTTGAAACTGACCCTCGCGACCACCGCTATAAGGGTCCGCTATTGCCGGCCTCTCAAAACATCTATCTGATTTTTCTCTGATTTTTATGAGATGCACAAAGCACAATAATCTAACTCTTTCTTTCTTTCCTGACGTTTAAATAAAGTTTTATTTGAGTTTCTCGTCAGAGTTGACACGTTTAAGTTATCTCCCTTTGCAATAATAAAAGTGAAAACCGTCAGAACCTATGGGTATAATTTTGAGACTGGGAGTTGCCTAGAAGGATTTATTTTAAGACGGAATCGAAGGCAGTGCAGCGCAGCTCCTATGTTCCTTCAAACAAATTGGGGCTTGCCGTTATGGCGTTGATACCTGACAAATAACCTGGCCGCAAGAAAATGAGGAAGGTAAGACGTCATGTAAGGCTATCGTTGACATGTATGTTCGATATCCGGGCAAACAAAAGATTACGTACAATGCGGCCAGACGCTATGCGTTCGAAGTTAACGCGAGGGTCTGGTTCACGCGAGACTAGACTATCACAGCTAATAAGTCCAGGGGCCGCCAGCTATAGCCCAGCAAGCTCCGAGAATGAGGAAACCGTAGAGGTAATCTCTGCCAATTTTGGCAATGCAATTTAGTCCATAATTTCCGTTGCTCGATTATGATCGATCTTAATTTGTGCAGTGCTAAAGAGACACAAGTCTAACACAAGTATTTTGTGTCTATAGAATCTCTACAAATTAATGCATTCGAACCAAAACAGGACTGAGGAATAGTGTTCCAACGATACGTCTATTTAGCTCATATACTCAGTACTCTTATTAACGAAATAAATGCCGTAACCCGTAAGTAAGTGTAAAATCTAGTTAAAACACCACGGAATCTGGCGAGATTGTGTTGCCATCTCGTAAAGAACACGATTGCTGCTTTAACCTTTTCAAACATAACAGATACAATAGTTAGATGCTTTGTAAATATGTTTAACTTTTATAAATTATGGTTATAGCTTTATCAAGATGCACCGTGCAGGTATCACTCAAACGAAACCGAAAGCACGTGTCGAACTTGCCGGCATATAGACACAATTAATTGCAACCGTTATAACTATCGAAAACAAACAAATAAAGAAAGACAAGAAGACAATACATGTATAAGTTCAAATCAAGCTTTCATTTTATAATTGTATTGCACGAACTATTTGACTTGATATTCGTGATACTGATTATTACAAAAAAATGAATACCTTACCGACGATTGTGTTCATAAGTATACCATTTTAAACAAATATTTAAATGATACTATATGTGTGTAAATCATATTATAGTCTTACCTAATGATCTGACTAAAGTTTTCCTTCCTATATACTAGATAGCAGGTTTGATGTCCTGCATAATATACCACGTTTGATTGTTAACATTGTGGCTTCTCGTGGAAGATTTTAATGAAACATGAAGGGTGCCATTTTTAATAAACGATTGTAATGAAAAGAAATGTAATTATACCTGTTGATTAGTGAACTCTAAATAACATACATGAAGAACGAATCAAATAATGACAACAAAACATAATGAAGATGTGATGTACCAATGAATATGTATCATTTTAACTGCGTATATATTATCTTAACCCTGAAATAAGCAATAATTCTCTCCGCATTAAATACAACTTTCAATCAACAGCAGCAGCATTTTTACACTCACTATATTCAAGAATAACCTAAACACATAGACAACGAGGGTTATTCCATAACAAGGTGTAATATTTCATGGAAAAAATTAAAAGAGAAAAAAATTATGAAGTTATGGCTGGCATTTGCCTTTTTATATGTAAATTACGTCTTCAAGCATTTCTGATTGTTTTCTGTCTAAGTATTGCACACTATGGTTTCTAAAATATTTTCTCAGTTGATGTCTGAGGTATTAACCGTCATGACAGGGAATTTACAGCACAGTTAAAATTTCATAGTGACAATGCCATAAATTGTAAAGACAGGGATTTTAGCCTAATAAATTTCAACCAATGGTATTTGGAGGATATACTGGTTTGAAAAAAATATCTTTTTTTATTTAAGTCAAATTCCGCTGTTCTCTATAATATAATATGCACACATTTGAATTCTAAAATAAAATCCCTGTGCTTGATAAAACAATATCTTTGATTAAAACCGTATGTTATGAAGTATTTATTATAAAACATTATGCCAAATTTTAAAAAATAAATAACCCTTTTTGCATGTCTTATGTTTGCAGTGCTAACATTGCCAAGTATAATGGTAATGCATGAAACGGCCAAGTTCCTTTGATGTCAAAATAATGTTCTAAAAACGAATGTATTAACTCTATTTAATACAGAAGTGAAGTCATTTACCTGAAAATGTTACCTCTACAAACACTATACAGTATGTGAAAGGGAAAGAACAATGTACAATTTAATTGTCATTATCACGAAAGGGGCAAAGCAATGGTTGTTGGTATAGAGTATGGACGAAGCATTGTTCAACACATTGGGAACTACACAGGAGCATCACATTTTGATTGGGCGGGGGGGCTTTATTAACAGATTATTATTATGGAACACTATCATTATTACACTCATCCAGGGGAAAGACATGCCTGATTAAATATACCACTTTGGATTTAAATTCAGTCATAAATAAAATTAGTTTACAAATAATGAGATTGATTTCCTGACAAAAATCTCAATGGATATTTATGTCAATGCATGGTACTTGAAACAATATCAACAAATCAACAACAGAACAAAACAAATGAAAACTTTAACACGATTATTTGAGTCCTACGAACCCAAGTCATTATGAGATTACGAGTATAAGGTACATACTGAACTGAACATGTCCTTGTAGTTATGATGAAATACAGAAGAACAGCCGAATTGTACACAGCTGAATACAGGAGAAAATATCAGACTTGTTAGAATATCCATCATGTAAACATGAATATATACCGGTACCTCATTTGCACAATATAGGAAAAAAAAATGGCAATTGTTCGGCAAAACAATCAAACTTGGCGGACAACTTTTTAGTCAATGGAAAATATAAATTATTTATCCACATTAGCCCGCTTAAAAAGCCTCAAACATACCCACCAAAAGGTGCCAAGCATGAGTTACCATACACCATATAACCCTTATGCCTAGAGATACCTACCGATCATACAGTGAAATCCTTTTTAATATAACACATGATAACCGTTTTGCGTAAACCTGGTCAGCCTTTACAGGCAGACATCCACGAGCACCAAGTTTAATTTGTATTGTCCTTATAATGACTGGCCATAATGATCCTCCTTGTGTTCACTGCTGATTTCCCCCCCTAAGAACACGTTGTCAAACAAACTCATTTCCACCCTTGTCAATCGTAAAGCCCACTATCATGGCGCCCATCAATGACCATTGCCTTTTGAATGTAAATATAACTGTTTTAAAACAAAATGTCTTCCTTCTTCATCAGTCGTGTCAGTCAACAAGTTTTACGTTTCCATCGTTTCTTTTTTCAATGCGGACAACGATATTATGAAGGCACATTCCCGAGTTGTTTCCCCTGATTATGTTCGACAAAATATAAGCCAGTTTCAAATGTAAGGATGTGCCATCCCCGCAGCAGCAGTTGCTAAGCAACAGTCAGAAATGGCGGCAAAGATTCATATCCATGGAATATCCATCCCCGAGACCAAAATACATCCCATAATTGTCCTTACAATTCTACGTCAATGATGGCGGTTTTCCAATATCGACCAATATATGTGTGAATAAAGGAGTATTTTTGATAGATAGAAGCTTATAGTTAACACTGTTCAGTCCATCAAAATTAAATCGCCTAACACCAGTCCGTAAAAGCCGACTCCTGTGAAGAGAAAAATACACAGATGTTAAATACATACACACAACTACACGTATCAATATAAAGGAAAAAAAAAGCCTGCCCTAGTCCAGACCTCGCGGATATCACGGCTGTAGATTAAGAACAGATAGGATTTTATTATAACTCTGCCACGAACTGTCCACGAAAACACACGCAGTTGTTCTAGAAACGCTAAGTTTCGTTCATTTAGTCAAATTCAAAGCAATAGATCGAGGCCAATTCTTGCAATGTATTCAGAGGTGTTTACATTTATGCACGAAAATGTCACCAAAGTGAAGAAAACAATCCTCCAACAAGTGCCCATGTATTGCAACAAATGTGCTCAAATAATAGACTGGAGTGATAGTTGTTGTAATACCGGAGTTTTCCTGGACTAAAATAATAGACTGGAGTGATACTAGTAGTTGTTGTAATACAGGAGTTTTCCTGGACTAAAATGATAGACTGGAGTGATAGTTGTTGTAATACAGGAGCTCTTGTGGACTAAAGTCTATAAAATAAATATCCGAAACTATAGCTTATTAACAAGGTTAATGAAGGTAGTCGACAGCTAACCAACTATTTGGAGGTTGAACTCATCTTTTGGGTTTTAATAAGCACAACTACAGTAAGATTGTTGACACCTGATGTGATTGTATCATGACACCACAAAAAAAAGAGACTTATTATTTATTTTTTTTAAAGTTCTAGTAAGGTCAAACTATACAAACCTTTTTCTCCAGTCTGTCGGGGTCCTTTTTTCATGTTTGATCATTTTATATCGAGCTACTTTTGAGGGAGGTCGAGTGATCTTCAGCCCAACGTGAATTATTCTGAAGAAGGTAGAAACATTGTATTAGAATTACCTGTATAGGACCAAGTACTGTATATATAGCGATTGAACAAGAGTAGAATACGCACAATGGATTGATAACCTATAGTTGATTGTATGACAGTGACGTGCTACAACACTAAAAATTAAAATTATGTAAGATGAGTGCACTTTTTAGTATCTTTTCCGCATTAAATCTAGCACACAAGTAATTGTGCGATTGTATGCTTATAAAAGTTATTAATTAAAGGAGATATTTATTTTGTGCTTACTTTAAAGAACGGTCTGTTTGAGAAGTGTGCATTTACTTTTTAAGGGTACATTGAGATAAAAAATTATGGGTTTACCGAAACGCTAAGTCATCGTCCTCCGCTCCCCAACCCCAGTATAAATTGGAATAACCGTTGACCATCTGGAAATGCTCAGTTCGCATGCTCAGCACACCCCCAACAAGGTAGTCATAAGGGACCCTGAAAAAATAAATCGAATTAAATAAAATAAAAATCCTAGCAAAGTAATACAAAATGTCAGCATACATTTATATTTTAAAAGGTTTCCTGTTCACCAGTTGTTATGTACCCTGACTAAAGGCGAGCTCAACTGGAACCTTTAATTCCAGGAGTCTAACGTTTTATTCCAATCAGTTTCACAAAACTTTCAGCTCAAACCATCCAGACAGCCTTCAATTCCACGCATCCATACGGAGAGTTCAATAACACACAGCCAGGTAGCTTTAGATTCCGAGCTTCCAGACGGAGAGTTCAATGCTACACAGCCAAGCAGCTTTCAAAACCGAGCATCACGACAGAGAGTTCAATAGTAGACAGCCAAGCAGCTTTCAATTCCGAGCATCCAGACGGAGAGTTAAATAATATATTCACAGCCAGACAGCCTTCAATACCGACTTAATCGCGGAGCCTAAACTTGAATATAAAGCAAACAGACCTAGAGTTCAATAACACGCAACCGGACAGTCTTCAATCGAATGCCAAGCTTGGATACAGAACCCAATTATCACTCCCTAACATCCAAACATAGAGTTAAATAACACGCATCATTCAATAGCTTAGCTTCGTACCTATACTATATTACGAATGGAGTACAGGTACGAAGCGAAGCCTGCAGTCCAAGCTTCGAAATAGAGCCTAAACAAATCTCACGCAGTCTGATGGAGAGTTCAGTTCCTGGCATTCAGATATAGCGCTCTTTGCCAAGGGCGAAGACAACAAAATGAGTCGTTTTTACCAATGAGAAAACAAAGATAACATTCGATGAGATTGAGCAGTGGGATAACGTGAGCATCCTAAACACACCATGCGAAGCCATCTTGTCTATCGACAAATCTACCTGATTTGATTAACTGAAGTCTGAAATGCGTTCCTATCAAATGTTTGTGGAGAAAAGTTTTATATCCCAGCGAAATAGATCGTGAAATTGGTCTGTCATTAAATAGAAGGCCGTTTCTCCAAAATCGAAGTTAAGAAAACTGGATTGGGAACAAATAGTCAAATATCCGCCATTCAGATCAACCTACAACAATACGTGATAACTTCCCGATTTCTTCACTTAGGTTTTGGCTGCGCCCCCGCTTGGCTTCCGAGAGGTCTCGGCACCGCTCACTAAGTCATGTATAATGTTTTTCATCAACACACGCTACTTTGTAACAAGATACCAGATGATTTGAGGCTCTAGTCATATTCTTATAAAATGGCAATTAAATATTCAGATTAAAAATAATCTGTAAGGCTTTGGGCCATTAACTTCAGAGTGATTTTGTGCTGACTTGTATTTCTGTCGTAGCAAGACCATTCGGAAGTTCGAGTTGACCGGCGGTTCATAATTTTTGTCAGTTTATCCTGGCCATGGAAATGTCACTCTCCATTACTGCATATTTCGTCCACACTCCTCGATGGATGCTTATTTCGACCCTCTTTGTGGCGTCCCACCCGAGCTTTGTGGGTAATTGGCAGCTCTTGACCACGGGGTATGCTGTCGATTGGTTTTGCTTTTGTCTTCTCACGGACGTCAATTTCTTTATAGTTTTGTTTTCTGAGTGATTTTGTTTTGTCTTGTGTTTGTTTAAATTTTGCTTTTTTTTTTTTTTGTCTTTTAAGTTTTATTTTGGTAATAAATTAGTTTTGTTAATGCATTTGTGTATGTTTTTTTTTAATTATTTCTATATATCCGTTTGTTTATTCTCTACAATAAATATTTTTTAAAAATCAGATCAAAGCAAATAAAAAAATCAAATGTTTTTTTTGCGGTCAATAAAAATAAATTGGTTGCCCTCGGCCACCATAGACAGCATGCGTCCTATGCGGGTTCTTTTGAAATACCAACCCATTGAAGACTGGGATAATTTTCTTACAAAAACAGAGCATCTAGTTAGGCTTAGAAGAACTCATATAGCTTTTATGATCTCAGGATAACAAGAAAATTTGTCTTCTATTCGGTGTAGAGCTTTTTGTCAGATGATGCATTGAGACAATAGTTATGTAATAAACCTGGATGCAGTGGCCAAACAGGTTCCTAATATTGAACCCGACTGTCTTAGAAATGAGCTTCATGAAAGATATCATCTGTCGGATTCAGACGAAATACATGTTGGACGCTCTCGTTTATTCTTATAAACAAAACACATTCCTGGTTAGTTTTTGTAGTTCACTATAATATAGATTCGTATTCTACCAGCCATTTTCCATTTTCCAGTTGGTATTTAACGACTTCTTGTAGCTTTAATACATGTGATGCACTGTAGCTTATCTGTTTTAAAGCAACCTGCAAATAGCTTTCAACAGTTCAGCTAATGGTCACAAATTATAACAAACTATAAATGCGTACCTTTGTTATATAACCCTTTAAAAGTTGTCTATGCTATGTGACAAATACACACATTTGAATGATAGGTTGATTTTTCAAACTGTCACATTTATAACTAGGCGTGCAGGAAATAGACACATCTCGTTATAGCTATGGACAACCCAGACGACAGGTGTCTGTGACGTTCATATGTTATGTATTCCTATATCTGTACCAATGCACGACTTCTACGCCTCGATAAATTCTCACATACTTGTTTTTTGAGGAAAGGTGCAACATGCACGACTATTTTCAAAAGCATTTAACAGTTTTAAAATAATAAATGAACAAAAAGTATCACCTGAAAGCAGGTGGAGTTAACATCTGCCTGTAAGACGTGTATGTGAATAATTACAGCTCTTTTGTTTAAAAAAAGTTAATCACGTAATATTAAAGATGACACTGTCAGGGTAAATCCGATATCTAAACATCTAAACCTTCAACTGTCACAACTGTGTCTAGGTGAAGAGTGCTACACTTCTTGTGTACAGTAGCAACTGTTAGATGGATAGGATATTTGTACTTACAAGCATTCGTGAAGCTATATACAAAGCTTCAAGACTTTTAAATTCCATTTGAATGGTATTACGGTCTTGCTGGACCCCTTGGTCGATTTTCAGAACACCTGATTATTTAGTCTATTATGCAGAAGAGTATAAATCTGAATCAAATATATGTATATATTTGTGGAAAGCTTGAATACTCAGGATTACATATTTATGAATGTTGTGAGAATCCAATTATTATTTCTAAAAATATTGCAAAATTAGTAAATGTCTACAGACAAAAATAGACTGAATTTTTCAAGGTTTATTTCTCGAAGTGCAATAACGATAAGACTCAATAGATTAGTTGAACTAGTAAATGGTGACACATTTTTTTTAAATTTTGATTAGATCGATCACAGTTTATTTTTTTGTCTATCCCACCTTGAAAACTCTTATAAAAATGTAAAATACAACTTTCAGAAAACATTTTTTTAAAAATCAAGGACGAACTTTGAAGTCTCTACCATGAATAGTTTTCTAGAAATCCGCCATGAAAAATGTAGTGTCTGCTTAAAATTGAAGTGCCAGAAATGGGCAATTAAAGTTTTGCGAATTGAATACTTGATCATGGGAGGCTTAATTATAGGCTCAAATTTAACTGTTCATAAATAGAATTTCGATTTCTTTTTTTCACCGATATATAGTTTGAATACCTAACTTTTAATCTAAGTGATAAAAAAAATTGGTTCATTTAGAGACAAAGGGGTTCAGCAAGACCGTAGTAAGGCCACACTCGTCAACTCGTTGCTTATCGAGTGAATCGAGTTTGTTGTCGAAATTGACACGAAGTCACACGAGTGGTCATTATGACTGCCCCGAATTAAGCCTAATAGCCATGTGACAACATTACACTGACGTCACTAGTATAGTGTACAGATAAGTAAAGGAAGGGAGAAATGCCGTTGAACCTACTTGTAGTCCATCTCGTCTATGGCCACTGACATGTGACGAGGTTGGACAGGACATGAATACATATTACGATCATCTTCTGGTATGAGATCAACATCGTGAAAGACAAAACACTGGAAGTCATATAATTTAATAGCTTCTTTAAAGGCGGCATTCATTATCCGAGCTTTGTTGAACGTATCATTTCCGATCTGAAAAAGAAAGAAAGGCACAAATCATTAGTACATTTCAATCAGTGGTTTTACGTCACAAACTCCCTTATTCAGATACTATGTGGTCTCGCACAATTCGATGCAGTTCAGTTTTTGTTTCTAAAACGTTGAGCATCACAGAGCATCTCTTATCCATCAATCTGTTCAAGGATGTAGGTGGGGGTGGGGGGGGTGGGGGGGGGGCTGGTATTTTGAGATGGTATTTTGTCCATTTCACTAGCGATAAAATATTGCTACATACAAACATGGATATGATAAGTTCAATTTTAAGTAATGATTCTTTACATATGAAAATTATTGTCTAAAACTTTAATCGGTGCAATATAGAAATCATGACGGGACACCAGACCGAATACTGAACACGGACCATTCTGTCACAGATAAATATTAAGACAATAGAGCGCTATCCTTCATTACTGTTCACATTAAACGGTCACACATGTCAAGCACATGTTCACGATTCCCGTGAATAAAATTGTTTTCTAAATGAAACCTCACACTTCACAGTGCGGTTCAATCCAGAGATACTGGTCAATCTCCTGTAGGATAACAGTGTGGTAGTGGACGATCTGCTATTGACCATCCAGGCATTGTAGAGACAAAAACACAGGTGTTGTTATTCTATCAAGAGATATAGGGGTAATTGGCATTTCGCTTATCACTCAGAATATGTGGATATTGGTCTACCGTAGCTTATCATTTACAGGCTGTTCTAGAATCCCCAAGGCCACTGAGGCTAGAATTACACGTGTTTATCTCCTATCTTAGCTTAGTTGCTTGTCAGGTCATGCAAGATTAAAAATTAAATTCCCAATATAAAACAGATAAAAAATATTGTTTAGTTAAACACCGTTATCGCAAATAATTTCAATGTCGATATTTTTATTATTTTAAGTAAGTTTAAATTTTTTTTACTAACACGGCAAGGCGTTTTTTTTTGTCGTGATCACAGAAAGCTTTCGAATGATTGGATTACAATTTCGAATTCATTTGGTAGAGGAACCAAATTAATTGAGTGCTTTCTTAAGCCCTTTCTAACGGCGGTGAATCCAACAGTAAATACCCCAGTATCCCAACCATTAGAAGTGTTTTGCTCTGTTGGAAAACTAATGTTCCTCCAGTGTTATATCCTATACATGAGAGTTGAAACATACTGCCCTCAGCCAGACGGCCTTCCTGGCCTGCTGTACACGAGTGATTCTTCGTCGGCGACATACAATTTCAAGGAAATCTTTCTGTGTGCGGTTAGATTGACACTGTCGGCGCCTAGTCGCAATGCATCAAACTTGTAAGACATATTTCAATTCAACACCGGGCCCGCGCCTAGAGAGTTAGTAAGTGCGCTCATTAATCCTACGTCGATGCACCGCTCACGGGATCAAGTCCGCCTGTCGATGTGGCTCAGGCAATCGCGGGGGTGGCTATTACGAGGTCTCCTCCCGGTTTTCCACCGTAATTAGGAAAGGAATAGTAAGGGGGAAATCCGTCGTCATTTAAGGGAAATACCCTGGCCTTGAGTACGACGTTAAACTCCAATCAATCAAACAAACAAACTACTGAATTCGACATCTAGCTGTGCATCAAACCAGTAACTATTCACATGACACATTTTTGACCCACTTAATTAACACGCTCCATCGCCTGTATTCTATATTCAAACGCAAAGCTAAAATCTGTATGCATTTTTCAACCATGCAGAGCCATTTTGACCACACAAAAAAAAGGCGCAAAGCCTGCCGCACATCGATTCTCCGTCGGCGACTAATTGCAAGTGATTTTCCATCGATGATTACTTTTTCCGCATAGGGGGTGATTCTGAGTCGGTGATTGTTCTTAAATCAGCTGACATTTATTCCACCTGACTAAAACTTGGCAAGATATTTTTTTTTAAAAGGCTTTGGTTTAAAACTGCATATAGAAACTTAAGCTTAGATTTGATCATTATTAGGCACAGGCCACGGGCTTATTACTTGTGTTAACAAAGATTTGCTTGAAATGTTTACTTTGAATGTCTGTTAACAAAGACAAATTACACGAATGTTAGTTGTTTGTCATTACTGTAAATATTGGGATTGTATTGTGATATAGTGGGCGAAATTAAGAATTTGACAGTAATTAAATGGTAATTGGAGTCTAACAGGATGTCAAGTTTTTCACGGGATGCTTGGCTTAATGGCAAGCTGACATGCAGCTGTTCGTTGGACCGCGTTTAACGTCCTATTTCAGGGTATTTTTCTAATTATTAA
The DNA here is from genome assembly GCA_034783855.1 of Mopalia kennerleyi. Lineage (NCBI taxonomy): Eukaryota > Metazoa > Mollusca > Polyplacophora > Chitonida > Mopaliidae > Mopalia > Mopalia kennerleyi. The sequence continues at coordinate 14,108 of JAVFBX010114486.1, forward strand.
TATACTACCTACATTGGCGGGGAGTCGGTGACCTAATGAAATCAAAAGCAGGTCCATATGGCCGACTAGATCGTTTCAGCGGACAGACTCCCTATACAGATACCATACGTCTGGGAGCTGACGACATTGATTATATGTCTTATTCCGTCACCTGACACAATTGGCTTTTAATGAGTTAATGTAGGGATTACCCCTTCAGTGGGATGATCTTATGGAAGGGAGAGAAATCAATCAGCGCCAATGGTCCGATGGGACATTCTCAAATCAGAGGAACTTGTCAGCCAATGACCACTCATTCTTTGGGCTGTCAACAATAATGGTATAATCAGTGCTTTACAAACAAACCACAGACACAAGGTCAATAACTTAAGTAAAGACTACTAAAACGCTTAGCTCACAGGGTCGGGTTAGTAAAGTGGTAACTTAAGGGGGGCAATTGTCACGTGAATCCCGTCCAGAAGGGTCGGGGGGCACAAATTATGGAGAAAAAAATGTACATTCGGTAATTAATTAGTAATGCTCAACATGCATTGGCTATTAAATTTAAATATACTGCGTTACGCTTTACGACTTTCGTCAAACCGTTCAAACTGAGCAATATTGGAAAATCGAATTCTGCAGAAAAACATGCCATGGTATGTTTCATTTGATAACATAAAATAAAACGAAAATGAACTGCTGTGCAATTCTTTCAAGGCAATTTTCTTAAAATTAAAATTTTCTTAGATAATCTGTGGCTGGTCGTTTTTGACCAACCCTTATATTTTCATAAAATCGAATCTATCAGCTTGATAATGCCTTTTACCTGTTACACAATGTTTGACACAGGGATCAGAATTTAGCAAAATCGCAATGTACCGTAGTCAATCGAATTTTAGGTCGAGTAGAGACGCCAAGATGAGGTTCTGCCGGAGCGCGATAGTGCTACGAATTATTACAATCGAGTTACGACATGGTCAAAACTTAATTGTCCCAGCGACTATGACCACCAAGCTCGTCATACGACCCCAATTTCAGCGCCAGTACAGTTCACATATAACTTCACAAGACACCAGTACGAGTTAACACGACACCAGTACGAGTTCACAAGACACCAGTACGAGTTCACAAGACACCAGTACGAGTTCACATGACACCAGTACGAGTTCACAAGACACCAGTAAGAGTTCACAAGACACCAGTACGAGTTAACAAGACACCAGCACGAGTTTAGAAGACGCCAGTGCGAGTTCACAAGATATCAGTACGAGTTCACAAGACGCCGGTACGAGTTCACAAGACGAAAGTACGAGTTAACAAGACACCAATACTAGTTAACAAGACACCGGAACAATTTTGAAGAAATGTTCTTTAGCCTATTCTCGAGTTTGGAAAGGTATAAAGCTTTTGTTTCTTACTTCCTATGACAATGTGATACAAACACTCTTCTTGGTGGCTTCTGGTTATCGCCGTTCTCGGCCAGGGCATCATCGTAGAATCACAGAATTGTTACGGTTCGCGACGAACTGTAACTCATTACACCATTAACCAATGAAACCAACAGTTTAAATCACATGATCATATAGTTCCAGTAATACCTCATTGGTTTAATTGCTAATTTAGTGAGGTGATTCTATTTTGGCATGGTTATGCTGTGAAATTTAGCATGTTATGGTAAGGTTACCGAATATAAGTTAAAGGCCCCCTAACCGTGGGGTGACCTAATTTTGGCTCCAAAACAAAAATCGGCGAGTTTCCGTATTTTCCAAGGTTAGACAAAGTTAGGAACTTTCTGTTTATGCCATAAACTGAAAGTTCTGATAAGCTACTTTTCTTTTCATTCAAACTTTAAAACAACCGTCGTTCGAATTTTTGTGTGGCA
>JAVFBX010114597.1:0-15966 GCA_034783855.1 Mopalia kennerleyi
CCGCCAGTGTTAAGTTAAGAAAGCATTGCTACTCTTCAAACAAAATGTTCCTAGCCAGAGAACGGGTAAAGGGTATTAAACAGCTAATTACCTGTTATTCAATGGGAGGGGGGAGGGGGCGGAGGAGATATTAATCTCGAAAAATTTGTTTAAATTGAAAGTAAAATTGTTTAACAAAAATGTGTGAAAACTTGCACATTGGTAAACTTTGACGTGTAATACCAAATATACAGGCCATCTGATCAAAGTTGCGGCCGTCATTGAAGTACTATTCACCCGGGAAACCTTCACAATTTGAAAATGGTGACGTCATATGAACAATTTAAAACTGTTTAATATGAATCCTAGTCCTTCGAACGTTGTTATCAAAGTTTGTGCCATCTGCTATGAATAAATGATGAATTAGCATTTTATTCCAATCATATGATCTCTCCTTTTCAAGGTCCGCCGGAAACTACAACTGTTTTATCCCTGCTTTCCTCAATGTACACTATTAAATTGCACCTGAATACTAGGGTGCAATGTGTGAGTGTTCAGTGTTTAGAAATTCAAGCATTTAGGAGAGTTCATTTATACTCGCTCGCAGTTCACCTTCCGAAAACTTCTGAAGCGCTACCATCACGTTGGAAAATTAATTTTCCTCCAATGCTTAGTAAAAACAGCATTGCTACTCTTCAGTGCCCTTATCATGAAGGCACTGTCTATATAAAATCCACATCTCACCATGTGGCGGAAAGTGTCATATGTCTAAAACTCAATCTAATTAAAATCAAATCTGAAAAACACTCCCCGTGTTTTGTTTGTCACTATATTGAGATCTTAGGCAATCACTCTACTTATAGTTTTCAATTAGGTCAAGCTTACTGGGGCTTACGAAAGATCACAGTTTCAGTTGTCTAATAAAAACCCATGTACTCGCGGCCATGGTAAACACCAAATTCAGCTTAAACAAGCAGAAGTTGTCCGATTTTCTTCTGTGTTGATGTTATAAGTCAAATGAAAACAGGGAGAATGCAATTCCACTGAAAGTTTCTTATTTGAAGGGTGTTTGTTGATTGTATGTGCATGCGTATCCGTTGGTCATGTAAAACTACGTATCCGGAAACTTCTGCCTGTCGGCAGAAATCTTTAAAAAAACAGAAATGAGATCAGCTCTATGATTGGTCAATTTAAGAAACCAATCGACATTGTAGGTGGGGTGATTGCGTTAGATCTCAATATAGCGACAAATAAAACACGGGGAGCTTGATGAAGATCTGATTTTAATTAGATTGGCCTACAACTATTCTATACTAGTTTCCTATTGCGCCACTTCACTCTTACGTGATTCCACCTTATCACTTCGTTTAGATGCCGTGTCCACGGGTATTATGACAGTGGTGTTTCTAACATTACGTACAACACCAACACAACCACAACACGTGACGTGTTCTCTTATATGAAAGACTGTTCCTGTCATAACTATAACATTAACTACTGCTCAATAAATGTTTATGGTAAAGAGATGTGGCAGAATCACTTTATCATACTTATATTACCAACAAGAGTTAACGAACTGGCTCGAACGCGATAGTAAAACTATTATTACGATCTGCACACTCTGTAAAGTCTGCCAATAATAAAGTGACCAGGTTGTAAAGAAAATTTATGTAAATTTAACTCATCTGCGATGCTTTAACTTGGTCGATTGTTTCTTTTTTAAATTAACAAATATTGAGAGAGCATGACTAATCCGACTGTAAAGACAAAAAAGTCGACTAATTATAGCTCTGCAAATTAAGAAACTTTATGCAAATAATTCACTGAGAATTGTTCGTTTAGGTTTTGCTGGACCCGTTGGGCTCAAAATGAACCAATTTTTTTATCGCTTAGATTAAAAGTTAGGTATTCAAACTATATCATGCGGATAAAAGTGATTCGAAATTCTAATTAACAAACAGTCAAATTGGAGCCTATAATTTAGTTTTCCCATGAACCTATATTTAAGTTGCAAAATTATAATTGCCTATTTCTTGCACTTCATTCTTAAGGCGTACTTCTAGAAAACTATTCATGTTAGAAACTTCAAATTTGCACCATTGTAAAGAGCACAATGCGATCTAGTAATATGTGCCTCATTTTTTAGAAGATCGTCCTTGATTTTTTTTAATGTTTTCTAAAAGTTGTATTTTATTCATTTTTATAAGACTTTCCGAGGTGGGATAGACAATAAAATCCAAAAGGCTCGTTCTTATCAAATTTAAAAAAAAATAAAGGCACTGTTCACTTTAGTTCAAGGACTATTCTACTCGGTCAAATGATTGATTGAGTCGTATCTTTACTGCACTTCTACAAATAAACCATGACAAATGCAGTCTATTTCTTGCTGCCGACATTTACTCATTTTGCAATATTTTAATAAATATTTATTGGATTTTCACCACATTTACAGATTTGTAACCTACGTATTCACGCTTTCCAGAAATTTATAGATATATAAGGTACATGTAGATACTTTTATTCTTCTGCATAAGAGACTAAATACCACGGGTGTTCTGAAAATCGACCAATAGGTCCAGCAAGACCGTAATCGATTTTGGTGACCATTCACATGGGCTTGGTGTGACCGGAAAGCCAGATTAATTAACATTTCGATCCAATGTACCCATATCGATCAGTAGCTATTGTGTGTAAAAAAAACAACGGTATCCACGCAGTCTCTCTTTGGAAATGAACCTAAAAAGATTTTTTTAATTGTGGCGATTCATGGGTTTTCAATAAAAAGAAGTACCACTCGTATTTATAAGCATTAATCGGAGGCTGAAGATATATATCAGCATTTTCTCATCCATATAACAGTAGTGTTTTATCTTGGTACAAACCCGCCAAAGTGCTCAATAATTTGTACCTAATTTTTTTTCCGTAAAAATATTCTTTAACCATTCTTATCCCAAAATTGGCCTGCATCATCCAACTTGAATAAGTAAACGCCAGTGTAAATTACACCCTGCCCACCCCCTTCAGCCCCAAGTCACAGATATTCTTACTCTATATAGGGCATGTTTTATAGACTCGTTCCCTGCTACTTGACTTCCGGGAACTCAACTGTTTTGAATAACAATTATTTTACCAATATTTTGGACTGGAATAGGTTTATAGCAAGTACCCGGAAGTGACCTGAATTACGAGAAATATTGCAGATCACATGACTTGACTTCAGGCAAATTTTATAATCTGTTAAGCGATATCAATAGGTATTCATATTCATGTAGATAATAAATTTGACTCGGAAGATCCAAATGTGTGTTTATTAAAAGTGGAAGCAGGAAATCACTCTCGACGCAACTGGCAACACAAAAAGACAAGACAAAAAAATATAAGCACAGGATCAGGACAAATTCATAACAAATATATCAGCTTCCTCCCTCAACTCTGAGAGCACAAGTACAACAGAAATCCCCGTCCACACACCCACTTGAATCTGTCTGCATGATATTGGCCCAGGTGACATAGTGAAGTAGTGTTTTGAATCTAGCTTTTGTAATAATACCAAACATTATATTTTCATTGATTTCTCATTCGAATGTTTTCAGATGAGCTTTGGGTCCATGATGAACACCACGGCGCTAAGGGACTCAGCGATGCCAGATTCATCTGAGACCGAGCTATATGTGGTTTTGGTTACACTCAGCCTTTTCTCTGTGTCCGGAACCATCGGCAACGCTCTCGTCATATACGTTTTTAGTAGGAGAAAGGAAAAGTTGACATCCACTGTGTTCATTCTTACTCTCGCTGGAACCGATTTTATCACATGCCTGGTAGTTGTACCGTTTACCATAGCTATGGAAGCTACTGCTTTCCAAATGCGGTACGACTTTATCTGTAAATTCTATAAGTTTTTGATCACTTCAAACGTGCCGTTCTCAATGTTTATCATGGTAGCCATATCTGTGGATCGCTATTTCTGTATCTGCCACCCATTTCTACATGCCATGAATATTTCCCGAGCAAAAGTTATCATCACCGGTCTGGCTATATTTGCAACAGCATTAGGAATCATCACAAGCCTTTTATACGGCGTGGACCATCTGAGCGTCCAGCTTGTTTACAACAACAGCTCGGGGTTATGGGAAAATAGAACATTTTATCAACATAAGGGAGAATGTACAAACAATAACCTGATATTGAGTGACAGCTTTACAGCCTCTTACCAAACTTTCTACGCTGCCGTGTTTTTGATCTCTCTCGTCATAGTAGGAGTTTTGTACGGTTTGATATACAGGTCTGTGCTCATGCGGAGAGCTGCTCGTCTGAAACAGAAATCTTACAAATCCACGTGTCCAGATCCGTCCCTGGAAGAAACACAAATAACTGTTCTAAACGGAAATGGGAATGGAGAAACCCATGAGAACGGGCTATCTGTGAAGGAGAAGCGGAAACGGAAAGCGTCGAAGAAAGACCGGAATAGGATGGCGAACATGCGCACAGCGTGTATGCTGTTCGTAGTCACTCTGGTGTTCATTGTTTGTTTTTTGCCAGCTTGGTTAATGGCCCATCGTATCATTCCAATCAGCCGAGTGATATTTTATATGTATTTTATGTACAATGTCGCCAACCCTATCATTTATGCCTTCATGAATCAAATATTTCGAGATGATCTTCGTGCTCTGTTTAAATGTAACAGCACTGTAGTGTTGTGAGCTACATCACCGAAACGCCTTAAACTCGGCGCCAGTGTCTATCCCGCTAAGACTATTGACTACCTTGGAACCAAAGTTTTGTGGAATAGTTTGTGAACCGACAATGCTTAACCCAATATCAGATGGCCTTCTGTTGTCTCGAACCCGAAGGTTAAAATTACTGAATCCGATCTGGAACACTGTAAATAAAGTGTCTTGAGCAGTGATATATAATGCTCCTGAGCCTTGTCCCTTTTCGGTTATGGATTTCTTCGTGGTGGACTGTCATAAACTTATAATGATTGAAAGGATAATATAAAGTCCTGTAAATGACAAAACATGGAGACAAATTCTGTGCTACGTGAATACAGAGTGTTAGTTTAAAGCGTATAGCAATCTAAACTCGTTAACAAACACTACTGCAGAAGAAAGCAAAAACGCTACCGCTTACCGTACCTGTCCGCAATACAGTTTTAATTGTTGTAGGAATATGCAACCAAGATTTTACGGACATCGGGACGTCTATTGTTGCATAGTGTTGAAATTATGCTGTATGGGCTTGTATAAACACATGGCACTGAGTAAGTGCTAACTTGTCGGTCATGTTACAGCAAATACGACGTAACTTTACTTTAAACTGTTTATAGCCTCACTTGATTTCCTCCCAGTTGGATTGAAATGATAGCCATGGATTAAGGAGATATAATCGGCTTGTGTGCGTCTTTTATTATAATATTATCTGCCTGCAATTGTTAATTTATTTGGCTGCTTTATGCACGAATGACGACTGTGATCAAAAGTGAAATTTATATTGACAGCAGTATTTTCTCAGGCTGGCAGGTTGAAGTTCTTGGTACGGTTACAGCATAATATATATTTTTTTTATCACCGATAATGATTAAATCTCAACTGCACTTGGTACTCCAACTGCAAATAACAACAGAAACTGTTATGTAATGGCTAATTTTTCGTTTTAACTATGCCGTACGCCATTATGATGTCGAAATAGAAGTGTTGTGTCGGATATTTCAAAGTTATTTGATTTATGACCAGTTGTTCGGGATATCTACTGATACGTACACAATATTTTGGCAGTGCGACGGCCAAGAATGCCATTGGATTTTCCATTTCACGTACTTTAAACAAAGCAACAGCGACACTAAAAGCTGTGGTGTGATGACAAGTTACAAGGGGTCTAACACGGGAAGTGCTGGGAAACAAACGCCCGGAGAACAGTAATCCGAACTAGCAGCTCGGTTGCACCATTTGTATACCTTGCTATATGTGCATGTACCTTAAATAGACTTTGATCTCGGCAAATTCATCGCTGGGAGACATTGCACTGCGTGTCAAAAATCTGGTTCAAGAGACCGATCTTCTTGGTTTGAATACCGATCATATAACTGCTTCAGAAGCACAGTAGTCCATTATTTGCCACGGTGCTGATTATAGCACTGCTTTAGCTATGCCACCAATGCATTGTATTAATGCTGCCATGAGTTTAACCGTATTTATAGATAAAGTTATTGGGAGGTTTTACAACCTCACAAATTGACCATGTGCATCGCGGTAACACCTAATTACATTGACCAATCAAGATACCAGAACTATGAGTAGATTGATCCCTGCATATATCATAAAAACAGTACATGGACAAATTATATTATCAGAAAATTTTGTAAATTGACATCTGGATATACCAGAAACACAAGTACGTTAACCCATCAAAACACTATATTAATGAGTATATTCACAACTGAGTATACCAGAAAATGAGTATATTGATACCCGAGTATACCAGAAAATGAGTATATTGACACCTGAGTATACCAGAAAATGAGTATATTGATACCTGTGTATATCAAATTAATGTGTAGATCGACACCTGAATATACAGAAAATGAGTATATTGACATCTTGATATACCAGAAATGTGAGCAGAAACATAATTATTTTGAAGAGTGAATATATAATACGACAAGTGAGTACACTAGAAAACTTACTGATATCAACATAAATTGAAACGATTCGTAAATGGACCAGAAATCTGTGTTTAGCGACCTCTGTATATTTTGAAATCTCGAGTGTAGCCACTCCCCTTGACACATGACAACATTTTCAGACCAATATTCGCCATTCCGTATTCACGATCATGTGATGAAACAAATGGGATCCTTTGCGAAAGACATGTTCCGATCGAATTAAACAGATGTACACGTATAATATATCTTAGCCTTTCAGACCGCTTGTGTTTGCAGATGTTTATAAACTAGAACTAATCCGGCTGTACATATTTTATATTTCCATTGTACATACCATTGGGGACATGTTTTGAAAAGTGGGTGGGGAGGAGGAACTGATTAGTTCCGGTGCGGCGAGAGACGTTGAGTGTCGCCCGGCAAATGTAGCTAATCTTTCTTGGAATAACCCAGAGGAGAATTTTCCGCGAGAAAGTATGTACATACAGTGTTAATCGTCACATGTGCATCAGATGTTCGGATTAAACGGGACTCATCCAAACTTGCTTTGAAATAATTCTGCGGTAAGTTATTGGATATTCGCAGAATCGATGTTGTGTCTACTTTTATTGGCTTTGTTTGTTATTCATAAGCATTTTGTTACTGAAAGCGAATTAAATTTTGGAAGGATACGAACATTAACTTGAACGAAAAACGTGTCTTACTGTAAATCCGGGATAAGCTTTCAATCAAACTTCCTTTTGTGTGCTCTTTTCTTGTTTTGTAAACTGTGGCAGGGGGACAGCGGGTGTCGGGACGGAGACTCGCGTTCGTAAAATTATATATAACATTGTAAGATTGTATTATTTGTTCTACAGATTATATTTATGTGTTGGCTGTAAACGTTTCTATTAGTCCATTATTTACTTGGAGCCTGTTCTTCAGCTTTGCGATTAATCATGTACCAATCTAGCATAATCAAAAATACGGTTGGTAAATACTCCTCCACAGCCAGGGGTAAAAACATTCCAGCCCTCTTCGTGTATTACCAGTGCCCAAAGCTCCGTACAAGTAAAGACTTTTCCAGAGACAAAAACCCATTAATTTCCACATCCTACCTTATGGGCTACCTCCGGCACTTGAGGAGATGTACGCCACTTTTTATCAAGCCGGTCGGTTGCTCATTTCGAAATACGCCTTAAAACAAATTCGAACAGAGTAAACACGCATGCACGTAAATCCAACATGGCGCAGATGTGGCGGGTTTCGAGTCGAGCGTCCGACTGGAATGGATAAAAAGTGCTGCACATCTCGTTAAACAGCTGGGGAAAGCTCACAAGGTTGAATGCGGAAAAAAATGGAATTTTTTTCTCTAGAACAGTTGTATGTCTTACTTGTATAGCGAACTTTGCGCACAGCTTATATCCAATGACTGCGGGACTGTTCACCCCTTGGCTGTGATAGAGGAACTCACCGTCGTGTTTACATGACTACTACCAGCCCAGACAATACTGACAATTTAATCTATGGTACTGGTAGTACAAATAAGTAGCCCCAGAACATTCGATAAATACTGTTTAAAGGTCGTTGAATACCATTCTATTTGTTTGTTTTGCTGTGTCCTTAGGGTGTAACGTCGTATTCAAGTGTACAATTCTATATTAACACAACGACTATCCTGTATAAAGTAGGCCTTCCAGTACAGAAAGATTGATCATTGTGTAACAACACGACGAATCCAGGCACTTACTTTAAAACAGACATTTTACAACTCTCATTCGCTCTCTCCAAAAGTATTATATTGGGATAATAACAATGTTCACTGGAATAGATACACACGTATGTCATCGAAAAAATCGTAGGCCATACAGTTCCAAAACAGGTTGCCGTCCCTTCTTGAAACCGACGTGTAAATACGTGGAGATGTATAGAGCCGTTAAACGTGATCTAAAGGGAAGTTGTTCTAACCGTAATATGAGGTTATGACAGACCGTGGATGTCATTATGCACTTTGACAAAGTTCGTATTTTCTAATCGTACATAAACATATATCGAACGATGAGATTTAGTTTATGATACATGTCTTTTGCGCGTATTTGTCAGGGCAAATGTTTAACAAGCTTGTAGGTCCTTTCACCTGCGCATCTGGGTATAGGTACCTAAGGGATGGTCGATACTTCATGTTGTACACATTTTGACAAATGTCGGTCATTATTTATATTTGCCTAGTTTAATAGGAGACGTTTCTTCCAGAAAATTAAAATTAAGGGGCGGCTGTTCAGCTGAACCGGAGCATGCGCGCTGCAGTCGTAATGGTTTGTATGTAAACAAAAGATTGCGCGGACAGCACGCGTGCAAGAAAGCGATATGGCTCTGTCATTACGGGATCAGCAAGGAAAAGACGTAAAAGAGAACTGAACCAGCTTTTGAACACGCGTAGAGTGTGTCTAGGAAATGAGATCCAAGTCAATGGTCGAATGCTCTCAAGAAAGATCGGCTCTTTCCGGTTGAACATTCATGAAGCAAAATGGCACGCCTTCTTCGGTTTGAATTCAAATTTTGACCAGATTTCTCTAGGCTTGTACAAGATAAGTACGCATTAAATAATTTTCGTTTTTGCGGCATTCTTTTAATTTATGAACAAACTTCGATACCACTTAAAATCGTAGCGATCTGAATTTATTGATAAAAGCTAATTTTGGGTGCTAGTGCCTTTTTAATTGCCACAGTTGGAATTAAGAACGCAATCAAATAATACCAAACCTTTAGATGTGCTTAAATTCAGCACTGGCTACATTGGCCAATGGCCGCTCAGGCCCCTGGACTTCAAGGACATACATTTAACAGCATTCAGAGGCAATTTGTTTAATTCGGGGCACGCATAATTTGAGCATATTTATTTTGGGCACAATTTTTATCACTGTGATTCGGGTGCAGTTTAGAGCCCTGGATACATGCTGAACATGAACTAGGAGCTTAGCCAGAAATCAAAAGTATGATGTCCAAAATGGTCATTTTACTTCATTCACTGCATGTTAAGTTTCTTAAAACTGGGTGTCCAAAAGAAGCAATTGTTCAATTCAGGGTGTCCAAAAGAAGCAATTGTTCAATTCGGGGTGTCCAAATAATAATGTTATATTTCCTGGTTGTAAATGTTAAGAAGTTATTTAAGCTCGACTTTATTAAACATGGCCAGATTTTGAAAAATCAATAGTATACATATGTAATATAAAATATGCTGAAGCTACAAGCTTAAGGTTACATGTATGTGAATTGATTATAAATAAATATAAACACAGACACATCCCTTGTGTTTTACTACAAAATATAACCTATGTTATTTGAGTAATATAATAATCATTGTGACTGTGATATGCCTATTATACATAATACTAAATGCTACACGGGTCAGTGGAAATGACTAGTTCAGTCGTCTACATAATATACATGTCATAATCTCAGTGTAGACCGTTTTTTAAATACCGTATAACTTTTAGCAGTTAGGACACTCTAATTTTGGGACAGTCCATAGAAACAACATATAAGACCCCCTGTGGTATAGCCTATTTATCTGTCCCAACTGCTAGAAGTTATAGTGTAAAAAGTAACTGTTTTACTTTGATTATATATATTCTAATTTCTCACAAGTTGTTTGAAAAAATGTGTTGTTATGCTGTTATGTTTCACAATGCTTTTGCGTCCTAGTTTGCCCCTAGACTAGTGTAGGTGACCGTCAAATGGCCAATTTTATCACTTTATTTAAAAACTTATGGCAGAGTAGTTATCACTTTCTTGAAACAGATATCTGTGTATTGTTGTTGTAACTGACCTTGTAACAGGACTGTATTCTGGCCTTTCGGTGATCGGAGAGCCAGCTGATCAAAGGTAATGATCTCACCACCTGCCTTTAGAATACGAGCACGTGCCCGCTCTGTCACTCTCAGAGCACAAATCTACAACAAAAGTAAAGACATCTTTTTTTAATTTACATCTTTTGGCTAGATGTTCAGAATTATAATAAGGGGTGTGTAATTCATTACAATGAGCTGTGGTGTGTCAGTTAGGTGTGTAAGGAGATGGCAATCTATCTATATGTATGTACCGTGATACATTACCAAACGATTGCTTACCTCAAGTGATCAATTTTTTGATCTTGAGACAATTTCTGGCCAATCAATCACCAAATCGGACAGTCTTGCCCAAGAATGTAGACAAACTAGGACTACATTTGTTTTTTATGCAGTAAGCTGGTGTAGGTTGGTGTACTGCAGATGTGATTGCTTCTATACTTGGAAATATAAAATCTTTCAATAATACACATGTCTGTACATTGTTCATAGTTACAGGAAATTATTTTCACTTGAATATGTTTTATTTACCGAATTAAATTAACTGATTGATTGGTGTTTTACACCATGCTTAAGGGTATTTCACTTATATGATGGCGGTGTAATCCAACAATAATTCCCACGTGCACAACCATAAAATGTTAAGTGTTTTGATGATGTTGATAGGGTAATCTTTTGACAGCATTGCTCCTCTCCAAACAAGCTGCCCTTAGCCAGAGAGCCCTATCGGATTAACTGATCACCAGGGATTGTATTAAGTTGATTGACAAATCGAGCAAGTAAGACTTCAACCTGCGCATAGATTTTCTTATCACACCAGTCAGTCCCAGTGCATGCGATTTTGAGGTCTGTGTGATTGTTTTATTGGGGTTTAACTTCGTACTCAAGGGTATTTCACTTATATGTTGTCAGATTGTCCACTTCACACTGCCTTATTACGGTGGAAAACTGAGGAAACCTCGTCAAAACCATACCCATACATTGCTCTACTGTGAGGTGAAAACATTGAGAGATATGATGTCTCATTACAACCCTAGGGACAGCCAAATAGATCATAACCAATGAACCTTAAATTCATGAACCATAACCAAGTGGACAAAAAAAACATACTGTTATCTCATCATACCACTCCAGTAAGAAAAAGTCAAACAAGATATGTTTTTTTTCTTTTTCTTTTTCCATGAGAAAGATTATGAAAGTGTAACAGAAAATTCAGCCGTCTCAAACTGCCGATTAGAAAACAAACCTTAAGTTTAGGGATGTCCAATATTCTGATATCATCTGTAATTGTGGCAACAATAACGGCCATCTTGTTTTCACGACCACCCTTCTTCATCATTCTCACCTATAAACAATGAATTATTACAAAATTTGCAATATATTTATTATCATATTGGTTTTATTATTTGGTACAAAATAATGCGGGCCGCTGTAGAAGTTGAATGAAGAAAAATTTGAAGTGTGAGACAACCAGATCAAATTATTTAAAATGGCTGCTTTATTCACTGACAAAATTTTTAGAAATCTTTTTAGTGGTCAAAGTATGTAATCAATGTTCCCAGCTATGACGTATGAATTGTAAAATGTGCTATAGCTGCATTATTGGCATGCATATTTTGTTGATGCATTGAAAACAATTGCATCCATCATTGTAATTAAAACGTTACAAGCTGAGTAGCTAGCAGGTCCACCACTAAAGGCTTTTTTTGAAAATATATGCTCGTTAACCCAGTCAAATCATCATTTCCTACCTTTGTTTGAGAACTATTTTCTTTCTTCAAAGAGCCAAAGCGTAAACGTTATGGTGCTTGTCACCATTTTGGTGTACTATGCCATGTCAGCCATATTTTTTGTGAAACTTAGTCACATACAACTGCATTTATGGTATTATTTAACAGAAAAAGCAAAGTTTGAAGTTTAGTTCAGAATTTCAGTGATGGCTAGTTTTGGTTCGAGGAATTAATTGAAATACAATCGGAGAATCCCATCGGTTTCTTAACTGGAGGAAACTATTTTCCAAGTTTGAAATATGTCCGTTTATTTGTTCTCAAGTCTTGCATTCATAACATATACAGACATATTTATTGTGTTATTTGGTGAAATATAATCCTGTTATTTGGTGAAATATAATCCTGTTATTTGGTGAAACATAATCCTGTTATTTGGTGAAATATAATCCTGTTATTTGGTGAAATATAATCCTGTTATTTGATGAAATATAATCGTATTCAATGTCTTAATACAAGGAAGCTCAATTCCAAGTTAATCTGTGAATTTGTTCTCCAAGTTTAAATATTGCAAAGTCATACAATGTGGGCCATTTTGTTTTAGAGAATTTGATGAAATTTGGTCATACAAGCACCTGCATCAGTTTTATTTAATATCTACTGTTTTGTACAACGTATGCAAAAAAAAGGAGACAAAATTTTTAAAAAGCCTGCCTTCATAGTCCAATTTTTTCAGGTTGTAAGAGGAAACACAGCATTTTGTCTTTTAGAGGTTATGGAACTTGGTGAAATTACATCCCATCCATTGTGTCAAAGGCAGGAAGATATTTTCAAAGTTTGAAGTTAATCCATTAATTTATTCATCATCTTATCGTGTTCACAACATGTACAGGCATAAATAGTTTAAAATTATTTAATAACAGCCTTTTTGTGTTATGGAATTTGATCAAATGCAATCCGATCTGTCGTCTTAACAGGTGAAAGCTCTAAACAAGATAATCGGTGAATTTGATTTTAAGCTAGCGTGTTCACAAGCATTTGTGACGGATGGACGGACACTGGGTAGCATTTCTAAGTTGGCTGGCTGTCATTTTAATTTTCATTACCCAGCAAAATGACAATAAGGAAAAATAATAAAACCCATCACATTTCGTTCCCATATATCAAAATAAAGATTTTGTTCATAAACTGCTTTATTACATCGTGGAGTTCTTTATTTTTTATTTGCTTTATATTTTTATTAAATTATGCTATTTTGCAAGTTCCCAATGATAAAGCAAGCATGTGTTAAATGTTAAATGATTAGTCAAACTTTGCTCCATTTCTTTTACAACTTGTTTGTTTGTCTGATTGGGGTTTGATGTCGTACTTAAGGGTATTTCACTTATATGACAACGTGCCAGCCCAATGTGTGAAAGAAACCAACCTTAACAACACTGACAACAAACAAAGACAGGACAGGACAAATACAGAAACTATAACAGGACGCAATACAGACACCACAAACAGATCGGCTTCCTGTTACCCTTTAGCTCCGAGAGCACCAGGGCAACATGAAGCTCCCTCCAACCACCCACTCTTTTACAGCAGAAGTATGAATAATGACTCCTATATTTCAGAATTTCGATTTTGAATTGATTGATTGATTTACATAGGCCTTCTGGGGCAATGAGTAAATGTCACTTGTATATAATAATGCGAAGGAATATGGTCTATTCATAAGTTAACCTTGAAGCAGCATAGCCTTTTTCTGACAGTCATTTTAACTTTCCTGCAACTGGTTGTCATCTGTTAGCCAAGAATATGGTCACAATCGGAGGCAGTTGGCGTTTCAATATCTGCTAGATTTTAAAGCCCTGGGCAAGAGGAAAGTACAATTATTTTAAAGACAAATAATACTCACTACTTTTGAGAGGGCCATAGGTGGTCTGTTGTTTTTACTCATAAACAGCCTCTTGAGTACAATCTTATTGAACTTGGCATTGGTACGGCGAGCCAGAAATCTGTACAGCTGAAAAATGAAAACAAATACATATGCAGCATGAAATTAGGGTCTTATTGGAATTGTGAGTAGCTTGATTTTGCCATCACCATTATTTATTATAAATTATTTTTGATCAAATGTCACAAATCCAGTTTAGAAATATGGCATTTATTTCAGTGGGACGATCATATTTTGATAGAAGTGAAAGATTAGTTTAATGCCATGCTTTCAGTTGTGTAACAAACTTTCTGTGAGGTTGATTGCCATCAGGGCAAGTTAGTATATATAAAAGTGTTGTTGCCCTGGTTAAAATTGAATTGCTCAATATGTTAAAAGAGTAGTGAAAAAATCACTTCCCACCAAGGACAACAGTCAACTGCAAACAAAGAGTGCAGCTGTTAAGTTGCACCAGAGGCACATGTCTCAAGACTAGCACTGCTTATTACTACTTGATCCTGCTCCTTCAAATATAGTAGGAAAGTTCAGGAACATAAGAGGGACGAAATTTTCCAAGAAATAAGTCACAATCTAATTAATATCAAATCTCAAAAATGCTCCCCATGTTTTGTTTGTCGCTGTATTGAGATCTAACACAATCACTCCCACTATAATGTCAATTGGTCACTTAAACTGACCAATCACAGAGCTGCTTCCCAATTCTGGTTTGTAAACGGCGAAGATTTCCGTCGGCATACCAAAGTTTCTCGACTGCATATTTTTACATGGCCAACAGATACATGCACACATAATCAACAATAAACCTCGAGTGGAATTAGATTTTTCTCTGTTTATATGCGACTTACAACATTAACTAGGCTAGACAGTTGGTCAGTGCCAGGGAGTATGTAACAGAAAGGAAAGTGGTCATCAGTTCTTTTGATATTGGCAGAAGTAGTTGGGTCCTCTGGGGCCACTCTTGGTAGATCAGTGCCTATCGGCTTTTACTTCTGCAACGGCTGTGTTTTGCTGATGTCGCACAAGTTTACGGCGGCTTTTCATATGAGTTTATAGACAGTACCACACTGCAGGGAGTCTATTGTTTTCAGTATGCCTGTCGCCTTTCACCAGTCAGCCGGGTTACTGTGAACACTGATCACCGGTAACATTTGGCTTATACCATGCTGGGACAAGCCTGGTGGTATTGTTTTAAGTTTGGGCCTAACAGTATTTCTAAAGCTTGTCAGAACCATGATTTAAACAAATATTTCATCACTCATTAGGTTTACCAAATAGGCCTACAACGCAAATTTACAACAACACATATATAACAAGCGTTTTTCGAATATTCGTTTACTGATTTGAGCTACGAATATTCGCGGTCTGTTATTCATTCGCGAATATTCAGGTATTCGTTTCAGCACTAAAAAACATATTTTGAGTTTTTGGAAAACAAAATTTGGTTTCATTAGCAACTGTTAATATGAAATATTGCCTATATTGTCAATGTAAAAAAATTGTTGATTGGACTTTCCTTGTCGCGTAGCTACAACGTTATTTATCAAAGGAACTCCACTCTGTTATCGCAACCTATTCACTCAAAACCCCTGTATTCATACCTTTGACCCTATCAGGGTTTCCCACCTTAAGTAGGGCTAATGTAAAGTTAATGCCAATTCAATTGAAAACGGACCCATGCTGGATTAAAGGAAATAATGGCTTAGTTAACGTAGGGCAATTACACGATTTGAGCCCTTGAAACTCAGTAGCTCTCATTGCCAATAAAGTTTGCTGGAACACTTTTTCAAGGCTTTTAGCCATCTATATATTTCTTGACAAAAAGCCCTATGAACA
>JAVFBX010114708.1:0-15962 GCA_034783855.1 Mopalia kennerleyi
TCAATCAATCAATCAATCAATCAATCAATCAATCAATCAATCAATCAATCAATCAATCAATCAATCAATCAATGTATAAATCTATTTCACATCAGACAATCAAATACCGATTTAAACTAAAATAAAAATAATGTAGCATTAATCGATCCTGATACTGGGATGTTCCTATAGTTAAAACCAATTTTTGCCCGACTGCCTCAAAGGCTATACATGCCTATCGTGGGATTCAGATGACACCGTTATCCGCTTGACATGTCCACTGTTCCTTGGTAAGCTTCTTCACCGGTTCATTTAATTACAATATACATATCTCTGAATCGTAATCTAGCAAACATCAGCTTCGTCTGTTACTGTAGGCTATAGTTCCAATATACCAGACAAGAGAGCTTTGTTATTGTACATAAATATAAATGAAGTTCATTATAAACTGCTTTACCAAAACAAATTGAACGGAAATACACGAGTAGCTGTTACTTGGTGATGACTATTGGATATCACTGATTTCCCGGTTAACCTGATTTCGATATAACTAGGGAATGCTTCGTTGAATAAGAACTAAAGAAACCCTTACCTCAATAACGTTAGAAAACCATGAGCATTAATTGATTGGTGCTTAACGCCCCGTTAAGTGTATTTCACAGATAAACGGCCAGGATGTTCGTCATCATCAACAACAATACAACCATACATGAGAAGTGTTTTTGTTATTTTAGAAACTAACTGTTTCTCTACAGCTTAGATATATGTATAGGCTTATCCCTTGGTCTAAACAATATCTCTGTCAATCTGAAAGGGATGCGTGACATCTATTTCAACTATTGCCCGATGCGAATTCCACCCTCATTATTATAATCCCGTTATAATCGACTACTTTTTGCTTGTTTCACTATACGTGGAAGCTGTATAATGTTTTTATTTGTCTTGTTGCAGATCTCCTCCACCTGGTTTAAGCATGGACATGTTCGCAGAGACCTGTGAATATTGCGGGGAAGTGTTCGGACATTCTTATACATACCAATGTCTCTTTGACCCCAGTTTTGTGACCTTTGGGAAATGTAGAGAGGGTCTAGCCAAGCGATGATCCTAACATAGATTTTCCGATTTCTTTTGAAAACGAACAGAAATGTTCTTCGACACGAAGAACAATCTATAGAACCCAATCTCATCTTCAATGCATGGCGATTTATCACACGTAAAAGCTGTCCAGACAGACTATTTGTGATTGAGCCGAACCTTTCGGCTAAATTTCACTAAAACACGGCTAAAGGTTACATTACGTGATGAGAATATTATAATCGTTCATTGTCTGGTATTTCATAACCGTACAGAGAAATCCAGTGTACAAATCCATATAGCTAGAAGCCCTTAGGTCGTATTACTTCTGAGGAATAAGATGGATCTGTGCTTCAGTGATGATGCCATGTACAAGACCTTTGCTTAAAACAGTGATGATAACATCGAAGAAAACTTAGTTGTGTCCTGGATGAAATAATCGATTTTCAAAGATGTAATTTTGTTGGACATCAATGATGTAAGAGTGGGGATTTTGTTTTAAAGGTTTAAACGTGATGAAAAATAAAATATTATTTCTGCAAAGTTCAAGAGTATGTATTGATGACAATTATGACTTTTGGGTTTCGTTGTGTGGTTTGGTGTGGTTTTTAAATCCACACCGGCAGGTGGTTGGAGGGGCACCAGAGTACCCACACACCTTTACCAATCCCCGGCTAAGAAAAAGGCAGTGAGACAGAGAGGAGAACAAGGAAAGAGCAAAGCACGAGCAGACGAGGACTGATACATGTGGATTTAAGTTTTCTGATCAGTCATTATTCCGATTCCCGTTAGCAGCACCAATTATCTATTGCAACTGTTCATGCCGATTTATGCTTTCAATATGAAATATGAATCAATGTCGAAAATCACTCGGCTATTTCCTTGTCCCTTAAAGATGTGTCGTGTGTAAATGGACATAATACAATAATAAACCAAACTTCGGAAATGTATGCTCCACGGGCCTTCGATCTTTTGTTTAAGATAAATAATGAATTTCTTTCGGTGGAGTCAAGCACAATGTTCTTTCTCCAACATAAAAATATACTAATATATTAACACTAAAAAATAAAGTTGTCCAGTTGAAAACAGGAAGTCTTTTGTGGACAAAGTGATGCGGTCTCAAAGCCTTGTGTTCCGATTAGACACTTTTTCTACCGAAGGACACACACAGATTAAAGCTATTCCAGAGAAATATACGAACAATCGATACATATCTTTTTAGTCGAAATATATTGCTAATGTATAGAAAGAAAATGTTGCTTCCCTCCATGCACCGGGATTCAAACTCCGGTCTCTGACTGGCAGGGAAAGTCGCTATATATATGCATGTACCTAGATAACCTCTCTTGATAATACTTACAATTGGGAGAAAACCCAAACCGTAATATATCAATGTAAACCAGTTTAAGACTAGGACAGGGTAAGCTCCGGGTTTTTATAGTTAAATTGTTCGTAGAGTCCTTATACGTGAAGAATAACATTACGTTAATCTCTGTTGTATAGATGGAGGAGAGGACAGCACAATGTTCGTGTTCCAATCAAAACAGTTTCTCCTCACTCTAGCCAGATGAGTTTTTCTGTGTTTTATAGAGTCTCACTAGAAACAATTAACATCAGGTGGATGTTGCTTGGAGACAAGCACTTTGAGTACAATGGAATCCCAATGGAGATTTTTATACATATTTTTACTCTTCCAGATTGAATTGACCAGTGTCATGTTTATTTTACTGCTCTGTTCCCTCTACCTACTCTGTTGATTATGCGAAAGACAGAAGCTACTTAATAATTGTTTTAAAGCGTATTGTGCGATATAACGGAGAATTGTCTTTCCTCGTTATCTAAAACATAGACAAATTTATGTTTTCATCACTTTAAAAGCTGTGTTTACGAGGTATCATCAGCTACAAAATTGTGTGTCCACTATAACGCCCCTTAGAAAAATCAAAAACGTTCCTTCATGAACAATCTCAGTTTTAACAGCATTTGACCTCTATAGGTTATGGCAATGTTCTTTTGGATGCCATCGACGCTATAGTAAAAGCTGAGAAGGATTAATTTAGTACGGTTCTTAAAAATTACCGGGAGAATAGAATATGCTCATGGTATAATATGTTTTGTCCTGATAGTTTATTAAAATCTCCCGACACTGTCTGGATCATTCACATTTCGAGCAAAGGGGGGAAAATAGTGTAGAATCTCGACAGTTTCTAAAAGATACATTGATATGGATTGTCTTCAAAATTGTTTCAATGACACCTTGTCTGAAGCGGTTAATATGAACCTTAGTTCGTCACAATCTCAATATATTCTGCCTAGCTTTATTCTAGCAGATATCACATATGTATGTTATTGTTCACTGGAGAGCACATAGACCCGAGTTCACTATAAAAGGCTCTACTAAGACTTGTCATTGTATATAGGTAACGTTAACTAGCTTAAACTGGTTACGTCAAATAAGTGAAAAGATAAATACATCTAGAAGTAACACATAGTCATAACCTCAAAGTGTCGATTTGTTTAAACAGTATTTGTTTTCATGAAGAAATGAAACTGAATTGACGAAGAGGTCTATAGGCATGGACTGTACAAACGCCGTCCCTCAATTACAGCTTATGAAGAACCCGAGGTCGTAAAACCCAGTATTGTTAGCGAATAGTAGACCAAAGTCACAACTCCGAGAAATGACAAGATACGCATGTTTAAGTTTCTATATTTCCGTTTATTAAACCATCATCAGGAATAAAGGACAGTCAGGTAGATGTTATATATATAGTACATATAAAACAAAACAATATGATTACTAGCAGTGTATTTAGAGAACGTATTATTATAAAAGAAACTTAAAACAAAGATAAGTCTTTGCTGGCTTTAAATCCATGGTTGAGCTGGGGTTTGATCTTCTTGATTGCTAAGGCTTCTCTCAGTAGGAGTTCAGACCAGTGTCTTGATTTGTCAATAACAAGAGTGTTTTCAAGGATTAAACTTTATTGGTTTCAGGAAATATTATACAATGCTGAGGGTAGATTGAGAGGATTACACATATAATTGAGGGACTCGCAGTTTTGTGTATGTTGAAATATCTCACTATTGATATTAGTGCTATGCTCTTTAACCCTATTTGCTCAACATCTCTCGGTTTTTCCAACATAGCTTGGTTGACAACCTGGGCATACAGATTCACATGTATATACAGTGCTACTTGTGGTTTCAATGGGGATTCTTGTTTTCTCACTAATAAAGCATTGTAATTTAGTGGTAGAGTAGAGTATTTTAGAAGGTTGTTTAATTTGTTTTCTGAAGTTTCTGAATGGTAGAATTGACTATATCTTCCCCCCTGTTCCCTATATATGGTAAATTTACATAGATTTTGGGGGTGTCACTGTCTTTGTTACTTTGCGCAGAATTTTGAGAGTTTAAACATTTGTTGATGATCTTATTAGACACATAGGATGGGAATCCTTTCCAGGAGGCAAAACTTGAACACAGTTTCTTGGCTCTATTCACCATAGACTTGATCCATGCAGTTTTATGATGCCACGGTTGAAAGCTGGAATAGTTAGTAAATTGTCCAGAATGACTGTCTGGACAATTTACTAACTATTCCATCTTTCAACCGTGGCATCATAAAACTCTTATAGATTTTGGCCTAGTAAATAAAGTTTGTTTGACAAAAAAAACTTCAGCAGGGTTAAACATTATTGATTAGTGCTTTATTGAGAAATACGTTTGGGGTTACATTTAAAATGATGTCGTTATGTCACATTTGAAATATTAATATTTCATACAGATTCATATAATTTGACGAACGTGGATCGAAATTAGCCAAAAGTGCAACTTTGACTTTCTACGAAGACCCCTAAATTTTAAAGCAATTCCATACTAGTAAAATGTATCATTTATACTTTTGAATCCTATTCCACAGGTCATATATGATCATGACAATTCCCCAACCATTGCTAACGAGGACCGAAAAGATACATATTTAATGATGACAGTCAGTCGAGAGAACTACTTCAAGAATCGTTTCTTGGTCGAGTTTGACATCTTTACCGAAGGTATTAAGTCATCATTTTACAGACTACATCAATTTTACCAAATATTTTACGATATTTATTTTTGATTTTTTAAGTTCTTTAATTGTAACATTTATTTCCTCCGCGAAGCTGGAGAGAACGTTAATAAACATACCACAATATTTTCTCACACAATTTTTCGAATGTATTTGTATATTGCCAACTTGACAATAGGGTTAACACCGCAAGTCAAAAACGCTTCTAAAGAAACTTGCTTCTATTTTGAATAAAGCCACAAATGACAGTGGAGGCGCATTTCCTTTCGGTGATCGCTTTTACAAGGTTCTTTAGAAACAAACTAAATTAACTTAAAAGGATAAACATTTAGCAAAAGACTTCCAAACTTTCAAACCTAAGCTTCGGTTTCAGGATAAGACTCCCTTTCCAGGGAGGTCTTCGGTGGACCAAGGGACAAGACCCGGAGGCCAGTCTACCAGGGTCCGTTTCTCTTCCAAAATTCGCCATTATACGATCTATGTGCCCATACTCAACGTGGTCAAGGAACGCTTCTGGCCTATGAAACATTAAATGTATATTTTTTGCGTGATTTTGGAAAATAATTTAAATGATGTGGATTGTCTAATATAACATTGAAGTGAGCGGCCTTATAGTACATCGGTTGCCATGGCAACGGGCGGCTTGATGTCACATGGGTAATTTACAGGTTGAACGTTTGTCGTCAATGTGCAGAAGATTGGAATACTGGAATAACAGGTAAATATAATTTTTTAGAAGATACTGTTATACTCTTTAAAATTGAAGAAGTGTCAAGCGATTACCATTCTTGATTTTTTAAATAATATTTTATTAAAACTTTAAAACAAATATTATAAAAGCGGGGTCGATATTTTTAGTCAAAATGCTTAATTTTTTTATTTTCTTCTAAACACTCCTGGGGAAAAATAGAAAAAGTATTCAACTTAAATGTTGTGTAAACGGATTTCATGTTAAGGCGTTGAGCATCCTGCACATTGGCGGTCTCTAAATTTTGCTAATTGTTATTGCAAGTGTCCCTATAGCGGTTGTCTCCCCTTCTTATTACGAGTTGGCGCGCGTTAGGCACAGTTCGGCCTTGTCTGTGGTACATCGCAAGTCTGAGGATTTCTTTGGGCTTTTTGATCTACAAAACAGACTATTTCGTCTATCAGATGTTTTTAAATTGTTTACTTGCAGACGAAAGACGATTATTTTGATATTGACACGCACTGACACACAGTGTTTCATCAATTTTAGAACATTAGTATCTTGATCAACAACAACAACATGTTAGATCGTCAGTTCAAATTCACTGTCCAGGTGAAGGTCAAACCCGGTGTCATGGAGGACTGTCATTTATGCAAAGCTATAAAACTTTTGGGATCAACACCTTCGATTTACGGTAAGTACTGTGTTTCTTTAGTCTTCATATGCAAACGTCTATTTTTTTTTTTTTTTTTTTTTAGAGATTACTGTATATTTTGTGTCATTTATATTGCGTATAAGGCCTGTTTTAAAAGTCATATAGATACGAAAATAATACTTAAAAATAAAATAGTTTATAAGCGGGAAATTTGATGTACAGATGACATTGATGATGATGATGACCTTTTATTAGAAGTCGGTCACTGTGATTCCTGTGTGGTAGGACTGAATATGTTTCAAAACATCCATTATGGCATATGTGCAGTGTAGCTTTGCACGATGTGCGTTATTCAAGTTGACAGCTTTGCATGCGAAAGGAAATGGACATATTGACCAGGATGGATTAACCAAACGTTTTGAGGAATACAATGCCTTTTTCACAAATTTTTCTGCCTTGACATTTACAGACAAACACACAAGAACGTCTATAGCTTTTTTGAAATTCAATCAGAATGTTTCCAAAGTCATTAAATATTTTCGTCATCCAAACTGGGACAAAGATTTGTATTTGAGCACATTTTCAAGTGAGGCATGGTTACAATTATCAACTAGTAAAAAAGAAATACATAGCCTTATTGACTGTAAAGGTTGTTGGGCCGAATATTTTTCCATCCATCATTCTTTCCCGTGGAAGTCTTCCGTTTCAAATCCTCTTCTTAAAATAAAAACTATTTCAAATCAGGCTTGCAAAACAATCAAGGATACTGTTTGCACATCTGACAAAGAATCTGTTGAACTTTGTGCAAAAGTGTACAGTAGTGTAAATTCAGTCTTTAATGATATAACGGGACAGCAATTTGGACATGTTTTATGTAATGTAAAAGAAGCAAATGTGGCAAGAAAGCTAACAAAAATAGAAAGGCAAAAACATTTGACTTCGATTAGGAGTGGAGTTAAAGAATCTATACAGAATGTGTTTGCTAAAACTGATGTCCAGAGACCTTTTGAAAATAGAGAGTCACTTACTGGCTATGAAAAAAAATGTCGTAATGAAACGCTGGATCACACGTTAAGGCCTATTAAAGTAAAAAATCACAGCCCTTCTGAAGTCAGTATTGATTTAGGACTCATAATTTGTGAACTGGATAAACTGCAGGACGGTTGTCCAGTTAACTGGGAAGAATTAGGTAGAAAGTATGGACTGAAAAATAGAAATGCAGGCCAAGTCGTTAAGGAGAAACTGAACAGTTATGGCTATGACGTAAAACGCCTCCAGAATTCTATTTCCCGTAATCCTAAAACTAGAAGGCGATGTAGGAGAAAGCTTATTGGAGGGAAGATAACCATGCCAATGCATTTAACTAAAACAAAAGTAAAAGCTGCAATTGCACAGAAAGTGCAGGAAGGGGAATATAGTATTGGTGTCCCATGTGTGTCCACAACAGTTAATAAAATCAAATTAATGGCAGATGGAGAGCTGATTTCAGTTAGCTCCATAGTTGAATCTAGAAAAATACTGTTAAGAACTATAAGAGAGATAATGTTAAAAGAGGAAGATGACCTCGGAATAACGAGAGTGCCACTGTGTGAAAAAGAAAACCAAATAAGACATCTAAAAATCTGGCATGACCATAGCTCAATAGAAAATCATGGCTACATGTTGGTATGTGTTTCTCGCGTGTATGACGAACAGTATTTTTTTACAAACGAGGAATATAAACATCAAACTGGTGTTGATATAGATATAGTAAGTGTTGTCCAACAACCATTTATTTATATTCTTGGAAAGTGTTCAAGTTCCACGGCGGATCAACTGCTCTTTATTTCAACCAGACAAGAAGACCTGAGACAAGTGAGTCTACCTTTAACTTCTCAGAAAGGTAGAAAGGTAAAAGATGTGATTAGGTTTCATCATGGTGACAACCCAAGCTTGCAGTTTGAGTCCGGCATTAGTCAAGGCGGGGAGTTCTGTTGTGTGGGTTGCCCTGTGTCCAGTTCGAATTTTAACAATTTTGTACATTGTGCTCGTCAGCCATTGCGGACACTGTCCGAAAACCAAAAAACAGCTATAACTGGAAGACACGGACAACACCCTGGACAAATACACCCTGTAAGGAAAATGAAAAAGCAACAGTTGATCGAGGAATTGACAGACCGTAATCTAGAAACGACTGGTAAAGTTGAAGATTTAGCTCGCCGCCTTAAAGAATGTCGACAAGGAGTTGAATCTGTACCCATTCTGTTACTTCCATCACCCCTAAAATCTTTATCTACTCTAAATATAGAACTTTTGGAAATAATGCCTGTCGAGCCACTTCATGCCTGTAAAGGCCACATAGCTAATGTGTTAGAGGAACTGAAGTCCAAATCATATGGCACACTTGCAAGTATTTTGGAAAAATTTTGTAAGGGAACTTTTCAGGACAGAGAATTGCTCCGAGCCAGGGATTACAGACAAGCCCTTGCCATTTTACCAGCATATCTAATCAAGGCCGGAGTAGAGGAAATTGTTGTCAACCTGTTTCAAAGTTTGCTTGAGATCACACAGATGTTGTATTTAGCACCCTCTCAAAGAACATCTGCTTTAGTTTTGCGTTATTACAACCAGTCCTTTATTCACTTCATGATTTTGAAACAGGTGATTGGTCAACCCAAGGCTATGACATCAAGGAAGTTATATGGATTATATTGCCATGCACTAGTTATACATGCCCCTTTAACTTACAGAATAATTTCCCCCGTTTTAATTAATGCTGAGGCACAGGAAGCTATATTTAACTCTGCTAAGGATATTAGTAAAAGGACCAGCAACCACCATGCTGAACATATAGTTCCAAACCTCCTCCTCAGACTGCAGGCAGAAAGGAAACATAAGCCCTGGTCGATCAAAGATCGTGAAGATACCGCGTTTGTATGTGTAGCTGGGTCTGTTTTTCCAAGTTTTTGGTTGGAAAAGTTTCCATCCTCTGTACAGGCACATTTTGAAAGGATAGCAGACTATTTGATTGAAGGACCTGATGTATGGTGGGAAAGAACTGAAGATGGACATATACAATTTCATGATTCTTCATCCTCACATCACATAAGACCAGCTCTTCAACACTTCAGGAGCACCGACATGTCAAATGAACAGGCTAGAATAAGTGAATGCTGGAAAACAGTTTTAGAGTCTAATGACATTGAATTACCCTTACATAAACTTCGATTGTATGACAAGTATGGAGATTTAAAGGAAATCAGAATTCTATATTCTCAGGTACTATTTTAGGGAGTAGTTTATGTAGGTACATATCGTCCAACTATCATGAGCCTCTGTAACTCAGTCGTTCAGAGTGCCTGCAATGTGCATTGCTATATAGATACCTATGAAAGTTAAAATCAGGTGGATACATGCAAAATCTTCTTTCTTTTTATACATAATTCTAGCTTTCAATACACTTATCTTTGAAAGCATCATATTACCCCGATTAAATAATTCAAAGTGATAAATTAAAGAGAATTTTCCCCATCTGTTTCTGAGTAGACATGTACTTAATATTCATTTTGTCTTTATCATACAGGATACATTTGATACAGAGGTCAATGAGGTGGACCAGGGATCACCAGCACAACAAGATGTTACTTATTATGGTAGGTCACATTTTCATGTTCATGTTCAGTACAGTATTTGGCAGAATTTTACATACATTGTGAACACATTTGAGGTGTGCATTATGGCAAAAAAAACTTAAAACATGTAACTTTTTAATATAATTTTACCATTAAAGACTGAGTAATTGTATCTCTTGTACATTGCATTGGACCATAGTTTAGTTGATAATGATCCTTAGATCATCTCGGACACCTGACACTGGGTGACAAAATTGATATCTCTAGACAGCCTCTGATATAAGATAGAGGTTCATGACTCGAGAAGGCACAGTAATTGTCAGCTTATCGTTACATGGTTTCCTGCTCCTTTCCAACTTTATTTAAGTAAAAAAGAGTAAGACTATCCATCATATTTATTAGGTAAATAACCGTGAGTATGATGTTTAGCCCCAATCAAACAAACACTTATGCAAGCAGCATTCTGTTAAGTACCGTATCTCATGCAAACTTTCATCCGAATCATTTAAAAGTATATTCCATTATACCGTGTTTGTGGTGTGTAATGTGTATTCGAAGTATTCCTAGACAAAGAATCAATTAGATGAACCTGTGGAGTGGTTAACGAGAAAGTTGGTTTCTTCCAGTCATAATAATAACAATAATAAAACTTTATTTAGTGAAGATAACAATTTACATAATAAACACTCAGTCAGCACAAAGGCTGATCTACCCTGAGGTCCTCAAAACAGGTAAACAAATAATTATATTTAAGCTTACACTAGTACATTTATAATAACATTGAATCACAGAAAATGGTATCTGTTTGATCTAATATAAACTAAGGTATAAGGAAATAAATAAGTAAATATATAAATAAAATTCAAATCATATCAATCACTGAAATGATTAAAAGGCTGCCATATGAGCGAGATAATCTGAAGTCTTACACCCACATAGTCTTATTTTTATAGTTTAAAGACTTTTAGGGTATGTTATTATTACATTTACATAAGAATATGTATTTTAATACCATAACAATTTTAATTTATCTGAAAACAAGTATCAAAACATAGACATTTATTTTGTTCACAGACAATGATCACCAGCCAGAAGTGCAAGGTCCTTATACCAGTTTTTCAACTGAGGAAACTATAAGTCCAGGTATTTACCCCCTAGTTGTCTATTATATCCTCTTACATGAATCGTCCTATGGCCTCTATCAACTGACCAAACTCAAAAGAGGCTTGTGTGTTTTCAATGTTTGTAAGATTTGTTCTCTATGACTTTGTGAATTATTTGTTTCAATTTTTATAAAATTTGTTATTGTGGCTTTATGATATTTTTAACTTAAAAATATCTATTTTTAATACCATAACAATTTAAATTTATCTGAAAACAAGTATCAAAACATAGACATTTATTTTGTTCACAGACAATGATGACCAGCCAGAAGTGCAAGGTCCTTATACTAGTTTTTCAACTGAGGAAACTATAAGTCCAGGTATTTACCTAGTTGTCTATTATATTACATGAATCTGCCACATACTTTGACAAAGATGCCCGAATTCCTCCTTATAAGTAAAATACCCCGATGTATGAAATTAAACACTGCAACAGACCATCTCAGCCTAGGATTTCATCAAACAGTTGACTGATCAGTAGAAAGGGTTGAAACAAATCATTTTCTTGAGCCCTTAAATAAAATTTAATTTTGGAATAAGAAAAAATTAATAAAATAATGTTCCGACAGCCAATATATCGCATTGAATATTTTCAAGCTGTGGTTTCTTACTTTATGTACTTAAAACAATCGAACTATATAGCCACATGTTTAATAACTTGTGTAATATTTTCTAAAATGGGTATCAATAATTTAATTATTAAAGTTCTGCATGGATCAAACCATCAAAGGCTGGTTTACCTAAGTGGAAAACACTAAACAGCATTGCTGCATAGTGACTGTGAGGCTAAGGTTGTGAAGAGATTATGATATTTTAGAGCCAGTTCTGTAACTCACACCATATTAGCTTCCCACTTTATTCTGTTCATTAGTATTTAATCAATATTCTACTAATCATT
Organism: Mopalia kennerleyi; assembly: GCA_034783855.1. Taxonomy (NCBI): domain Eukaryota; kingdom Metazoa; phylum Mollusca; class Polyplacophora; order Chitonida; family Mopaliidae; genus Mopalia; species Mopalia kennerleyi. Next base: position 12,138 of record JAVFBX010114708.1, read on the forward strand.
TTTTGTATCTATACTTAAGAGCCTTCCTGTTCTTTGTGGCCATTATTACGAACATTTATTTAATAAAAGTTAGTTAATTTTAAATATCAATGTCATTAAAAGTCATTGAACCCCAAATTCAGCAATAGAAAGCTGTGTCATATTAGTTTTGCCCTGCGTGGAAACTAAAACATTTATTTCTGTATCAAAGTATTATTTCTCCATATCCAAAGTAATATTTTCAGTATTAAAGTATACTAATTTATTTTCAGACAATTCAATCCCAAAACAGCTTGATCTTGTTGATCCTTTTCAAACTTGTGATCCACCTACCAGTCCAGGTATTTATGTTGTAATAATGTATTCTCAGGTCATCTGGCTAAGTGCAGTTTGTTTGAAAAGTAGCAATTCTGTCTTATTTAGCACTGGGGGGGAATTATCCTTCCAACAGTATCAAAACACCTAACATTTTATGGTGGTGCTAGTGTCAATAATTGTTGGAAAGCCTTGAAAGTGAAATACCCTTAAGCACGGCCTAAAACACCAATCAATAAATCAATCCATGTATTGTCTTAATGTGAGGCTCACATGTATCCGAAGGTTTTCACCTAATAAGTGGCCTAGAATTCTTGAAATCATCTAATTCAAAGTTCAGCTTGTAGGTTTATTATAAACATGTGCACTCCATTTTTGTCCACCACTACTATAGTAGGGGGGGACTTAGAAATGCTGCTCGGTGTCCGTCCGTCTGTCTGTCCGTCCGTCACAAAAGCTTGTGAACACGCTAGCTGGAAAACAAATTCACCGATTAACTTCAAACTTGGTATGTAGCTTCCTCCTGTTAAGACTACGGATGGTATTGCAAATCACCAAATTCCGTTCAATGAAATTGCCATTATTTCATTTTAGCATATTCATTCCTGCTTGTGTTGTGAACACGATAAGTAGAGAATAAATTCACGGATTAACTTCAAACTTGGTATGTAGCTTCCTCCTGTTAAGACAACAGATGGGATTGCATTTCACTAAATTCCATAAAACAAAATGGCTGTTATTGCATAATTTTAGAATATTCATGCCTGTATGTGTTGTGACACAATAAGAGAATAAATTCATGGACTAAGTTCAAATTTGGTATGTAGCTTCCTCCTGTTAAGACGACAAATAGGATTGCATTTCACTAAATTGCGTAAAACAAAATGGCTGTTATTACATAATTTTAGAATATTCATGCCTGTATGTGTTGTGAACACAATAAATAGAGAATGAACTCATGGATTAACTTCAAATTTTGAAGATAGCTTCCTGCCTTTGAGACAATGGATGGGATAGAATTTCACCAAGTTTCATAAAACAACATGGCTGCCAATGCCGTACTTTACATTATTCATATCTGCATATGTTGTCAACACAGTAACAAATTCACAGATTAACTTGAAACTTGAAATATGGTCTCCTCCTATTAAGACAACATATGGGAATTAAATCAAATTCCGTAAAATAAAATGGCCACCATTGCATAATTTTTACAATCATCATATCTGTATATATGTTGTCAACACATAAGTCGTTGATAAATTCTCAGATTACCTGTACGTTGAAACTTGAAAGATAGTCTCCTCCTATAAAGGCAACAGATGGGATTACAGTTCATCAATTTTTTTATAAAACAAAATGGGCCACATTGTATGATTTTACAACATTCACTCTTATGTTTTGTGAAGATGATCGATACATGTAACTAGAGAACAAATTCACCGATATACTTGAGATGAGCTTTCTTTCATGACTGATGGGATTGCATTTCATTTAATTCCACGAACCAAAATGACCATTGCTCAAATTTAGATATAAACTTCAAACTTTGCTTTTTCCCGTAATACCAAAGATGTGGTTATATTTCGCTAGGTTCACAAAAAATATGGCTGACATTGCATAGAGCACCAAAAGGTGATTAACACCATAATGTTTACTTTTTGACTCCTTGCAGAAATAAAATACTTCTTAAACAAAAGTAGGAAAAGGCGATTTGACTGGGATAATGAACATATATTTTAAAAAAAAAAAGTCTTTAGTGGTGGACCTGCTAGCTACTCCGCATGTTATGTTTATTGTTGTTAAAGCCCTTGACCTTCATGAAAATCATCTATCTATCTGTAGATTGTTTCGATTACATTTCAGCAGAACATTTTTTGCACCTGCGAATTGTTTTTTTCATTGATCATCATACTCCGATCAAAAAAATCTTGCCTAAACAGCATTTTCTTCCAAAGTTCCAAACACTAGTCAAGAGAACAAACACTATGTCAAATAGAAGTACAATTACTCAAATGAAACACAAATTGTTTAGCTTGTCACTTGTGAGAATTAATAACAATGCTTTTTAAAAATCCAGATAGTTAATCAAATTCACGCTAAATAAATCAGAAATTACAAGACTGCGGACGTGTTAGAAATCAAATTTTTAGGAATACCAACCACTGGGGACTTTAAAAATAAAACGAGCCTTGCTTCATAGCTGTAACGGAGACCAGACCTGCCCATTTGTACACATTTGGGGTATTTTGTACACATAACTGAGGAAATTGTACACCAATCTGAAATATAGTGATTTTGTTTTTCATTTCAATGTTGCTGTTCTGTTGTTTAGAGAAAGTTTCAAATTATTTTGTCATAACAGAAAGGTTTGTAAATTGTTATGACGTAAAGTTATGGACTATCTATACTCTTTATGATATAAGTTGTTTTCAGTATTCTAGAATTTCGGATTCTGTACACAAAGTCCTCTAAAAATACACACAGTATGGGAGTTTTGTACACAAAAATACTCATGTGGGTAGGCAAGTCTGGGTGACAAAAAAATTTGCGGAATCACAAATTGTGATTTGTACCAAAATGTTTGATCAGAAAAGTCTACGTCCTTTATTTCTATTTCCTATTATGCACTTTTGAAATGTGATAATAAAAAAAGGGAATTCTTGAAAAATAATTGTCTTTCTTATAAAACTTAATCGATCAATTAAGGTGATCAATCGATTACCTGAAATTGTTTCAAAATGATAGAAAAATCAATCACCGGAGACTGATTTGCACTGGGGTTTAGCCAGAAATCAAAGGTATGATGTCCAAAATGGTCATTTTTCTTCACTTATTAAGTGTCCAATTTTTACAGTTTCATTCTCAACTCCTTATTAAAGTTAATTCAAACGGGGTGTTGAAATGAGGCAATGGTTCATGTTAGGGTGTCAAAGGTCGAGGGGACACCTCTCTGCCTAATGCCTTCACACAGTGCATGCTATATCGAGGCCAGTTATTAAATTAAAATCCTCAAATTCTTTTTGCACATTAAGAATGCTGGAATCAAATTACATAGGTTGAATGATGTGTTTTTCTGTTAAACAGGTATCATTGTGATAGTACTGTATAAGGTGGTTCTGGACAAGGCACTAGAGATCGAGTCGGCTAGTATTGCAGAACCCGGTATTGGTGCCTTCTATATCTTTGGCCTGCCGGTAAGTGGAAACTAAAATACTTTTAAGATGGAAGACTTTGTATGGATGACAACTTCTGAATTTATTGGATACTGCTGTATCCAATAAATTTAGAAGTTGTCATCCATCTTATATGTACTTCCGACTTCTATATGCCTCTTAAAGAATAAAATACTTTTGTTTGAATTATTCCTAATTGTATCCGTGTGTGACATTGGGAAATATTTTACCATAGACATTTGGTCCATGGTGAAAAAAGTTATGATAGACCGACTCTTTTTATCATAGACAAAAATTCTGCACATATATAAATTAATTCATGAAATAATACACACAAAACAACTGCAGAAATTAA
>JAVFBX010114819.1:0-15956 GCA_034783855.1 Mopalia kennerleyi
GATAATACTTTTCACCCAGGTGATAATACTTTTCACCCAGGTGATAATTAAAAAAAATAAAAATAAAAGTAAAAAAACTGAAAAAGTCGTATATGGGCCACCGTAGAAAACCCAATTGAAATAAATATTTCATGGACTGTAAAATAAAAACCAGCAAGAATTCATTATATTGTAAATTTTCATACCAACAGTAAAATACTAAAAGCGTTTGAGACAACCCGATCCCCACGTTATTAACAGCTTCGATCACTTCAAACAATGACAAATTACAGGCTGCACGGTCTCTCGCAGACAAGCACAGCTTTAACCTCTAAATGTAAATTAAGACTTCCGCCAATCACCATCGTGATAGGGTACGGAGATGTAAATATTACCTTGATCGTTGCTTAGTGGAACAAGATTAGTGTAAACTGGGACTAATATATATATATAAGCCCCAGGCTTAAAGAACTTCCAAATGGGTAGCAGCTTTTTTCGGGCATATCACCTTTTCTGTCAGCTTCATCAGCAAGTGACTATTTAGGTGGTCAAATAAATTAATATTGCCTATTAAGTTTAGAGGTTCAAGCTGTAATTGTTTGTCTGTGAGAGGCCATGAAGCCTATGGCCTGTTCTTTGTCCTTTTTTGAAACGGGTATTAATTTTTAATTAAAGTGAGATCGAAGCTAATAATAACGTGCGGATTGGGTGTTGAGACAATGATACCAAGTTACCAACTGACCTCCAGCTGGTTTTGTAGTTCCGTCTATTTGCGCCACACAAGACGACTGTTTATGGTAAGCACCATCCATGGATCCAAAAAACGTGTTTGAGGTACATCCTGCAAAATAAAATAGAGTAGGTCAACAAACTCACTTGGCACATCTTTGCCATTATTAAAAAAACATAAACGAGGTCCTTGTGTTAGATCTTTTAAGTATTTTCCAAATGGTTTGTATGTCTGAGAAAAGTAAAGTAACTAAATCTATAGTGTAAAGCCAGAGTCGATCTGTTCAGTCTGGGACTATCTCAGATATCTTTTTTTTAAATGTCGACAAATCCTCAAATGTTCCTTTGGTGGTGCTGGGGTTGTTACCCACCTATTTAACATTACATGGTATATATTGTCCGCCGTCGCGTAGACGATTCTGGGATATTCCCAGATTACCTATTGAGGTCATCAAAGTCTTCGTGAGCAATGGCTGAAACAGCGAATCGGATATAATAAGTCTTACCTGTGGCAAAGGCATCCGGAGCGCAGGTGGTAATAGCCTGGTCTCCATCTACTACTGGTGCAGGGGTGGGACCAGATTTAACATACTCACAGCTCATCTCCGTTAGTTTGCAGCATCGCGCTGTGGCCTGTACAGCTGCAATGGAACCATATACATGTAGGCTATATGGAGTGTGGTTTTGACCGTGCAGTGTTTAAAAATAATGTGCTTTTATTTAATGTTATTGGATATTACTTGGACGCTCTTTTTCGCAGAATTCAGGAAGCTATCAAAAGTAACTTGAACCTTGATTTGTTTTGTGTATGTTTGATTGGGATTTAACGTCGTACTCGAGGGTATTTCTCTTATATGGCGGCGGATTGTTCACTTCACACTGCTCCTTGCTTAATTACGGCAGAAAAACGAGAAGACCCTGTGAATGGTTAGGATTAGGAAGCGCACACGCTACGACTAAGCCACGGCCACGGGCATGTTGAACCTTGAACAATCTTGATCATGAAGTCTCAGTTATTCAAAAGTTTGTCCAACTTATTCTACATAAGTATAGCACCACAAAGACGTCCCACGTCTATCACTCATATCGGCATTACGCAGATGGGAATGTGAACACTTGACGAGTCGATATGTAGGCCTCAATACTTATATGGCTGTGCAAAAAACAAGGTTTTTTTACCAGGTCATGACAGTATTTTAAAACAAGGAATAAGGATTCGATTTCCGAGACCTAGATAGTGTGTACGCGATAACGGCACTACCAAGAGCCCCTTCTTCTACATAAGATTACCACTGTACAAGAACAGATAACATTAAGTAAAGCCTATCCACTTACGTGCTTTAGATTGAAAAGCGTTCACACCAACACATGTTATTTTCCCAGCAATCAACCCAATGTAATCCCCATCACGGAAGTCACGTTCATCCTGTGGTATATTATTATGTGATAGTTACCATTTTAAAAGAGATCGGTAAACCAAAGGCTAACACTGCTAGAATTCATGGTTGACAGTTTGCCAATTATGAACTTTTCAACAGAAAATGCACCAATAACATAGCGCAAGCCACAAAAGTAAATAGCTGATCATGTTTTATGTGCCAACAAACCAATTAATTTCTGTCTGTACTTTTAACAACTCTTTGCGCAAAGAAATCGTCCCAGAAAAAAACATTTAAATCTTATATATTATTAAACGCGTATGTGCCATTACCATGAAGACCGGCAACGTTAAAGTCAGCATTGATAGCCATAGATGTTTCTGATTTTATAAAGACGATTGATTAAGAACAAAAGATTTTACTGGTTTTGATTTCAACAGCAGAAGCCATACTTCTCTTCAAATATGCGTCTAATTTTTTGTTTGTTTTTTCGTCAATACTATTTTGCGACATCTCTACATCTGTAACCTTCGTACAGAAAGATGTCTGTATATGGCCATATGTTCAAACTTTATGATACAAACTTACATATTCCCACTATTTAACTCAACTGAAATGTACACAGATAGGAGAAAACAAGGGTTGAAGTCTTGTTTCGCCTGATGGATGGGCGCAGCGAAGTTTGACTAAACTATACTGTGCCGCAACTACGATATTCATTATTAGGTATAACACACAAGCCGTAAAGCTAGAAATAGCAGTAAGGCGTCAAGTAAAGATAACTCTTTCTTTCTCTTAATAAATACATCATTATTCTCTTTGTGTGAAGAACTATTTCGCTGACTAATTTTACACAGAGTTTATATAGACAACATTATGTCATGGTAGAAAATCAGAGTTATTTTCTAAGGGCGATAATTAATTATTTTTAATAGAACACATTCAAACTATGGAGGTCATCAGTTGTCCATGAATTTAAACATACATTGTATTGTATCACGTTTTGAGATTTGAAAATATTCTTCACGCTTTGAAACTGTTCCAAGTGTGATATTAATGACATCGAGGTCTGACCCGTCTGTTTTTGTCCCTTTGAAACTTTCCCTTTTCCTCTCTTACATCAAATACCAGAACTGACCAAAACAGGCAAAGGAATTACAACTGTCTGACCAAATATTTGTTTATAATTAAAACAAATTGTAAGACGCCACAGCAACAAGTCGCTTTGTCTTCGCCATCATAGTAGATTCTAACGGGGTTTACTTAGTTTCATGTTTAACTTGTCTCCAAATGTAACTATATATTTTAAACTGAATTCCGCAGACACAATTGGGGATACTTGTTAAATTTTATAACAGTATTTTAATTTATGCTTATTGAAAGAGCTTCGATTTGAAGATTGTACTTACCTTGGTCTGCATTGAACAGCTTGTCATCACTTCACCGTCTTGACAAGTCACCAAAGCTTTCTTATCATCGCCCACTTCCGAGATACTAGAAACCCTGGTAACACACTGTAGGGAATCACTACTAGCCGAACTAAGAGATCCCTCCTTCTGTTGAGATATCTTGAAAGTACGATGATGATGGACACCAGGCACAAACGGAGGAATGGTAGGAATAGGGGTGACAAATATTGGTCCTGCAAAAAACGACGATTTAAATTTATTCCGAGTCGTCCTGTCCTGATTTTGTCTTATACAGATTTATTACATATAACGTGAAGTTGAAGACACGTGTAACACAAAATGCATTTTTAACAAAAATAGGCTCGAGACATAATAAAAGCCATGGAACTCTTTCACCACAATAAAAATATACTATACGACATGTCGGCTAATTACGCTCTCTGCTGGAATGACAGTTACGAAATTACGCAAACAGTCCAAGGAAAAAAACTTGTATCAATTATTTTAGAAATAACAAACTAAGCCCGAATAATATTTTATTGTTAATACCTGAATCTGCGTTGACTGGAATGTTAATACTCATTGTAGTTTTGCCCAGTGTGAATCGTTGGTCTTTTACAGGCTGACCATTCTTTTTGACGATGATGTCATAGTCCCCTTGGAAACCGCGAAACTTCATGATTGTTCCATGAGAAACATTATATACTATGTTAGTGCTCCATTCCTTCTGTGTAAGATCCAGCCATCGCTGTCCAGCTTTGTTGATCTGGGGTAAACGATATTATTTTTTTTCAAGACAATCCATTTTTAATATTTCAAACTTATCTTGTTTGATTGTAATGAGATAACCGCAATTTATTTTGTCACAAAAGCCTTGTTTTTAAATGTCAGACTCACTTATAATAACTAAGTTTCCAAGATGTGGATTACATTGGGTCGATTGAATAAAAGAGCAACACTCTAAAGGGATCATATAAACATGGATTGACCTAACAATTTAAGTCTGCAGACAAATAAGAAATGGTGTTAGTAAGAGTTGCGCGTAGCAAACAGTGGTTTTCAACCTTCAACCTTTGATACACATTTAATGACCAATTCCTTCGAGGAGCTCTAAGTGCTGGTTTAAGGTCATGATTATTAAAGTACTCAGGAATAAGTACTCTATTATTTTATAACAATCTACATCTATACTTACATAATAGTTATTGCCATTGACCAGGCTAGCACCAGGTAACCCTTTCTGTAAGCGGTCCCAAAACCCCCACATAATAATACCTTCAACTTCCGGATAACTGAAAAACATACGCCAGGCGGTCTCGTACCAATCAGCACGTGTTGTCTCATTATCCACGTAAAGATCCAGTTCTGTTATCCACAACGGTATTCCCAAACTGGACAGGTCATCAAGGCGCGCCTATTTAATAAAATAATGCATATTGTCGATATATCTGTAGTGTAGGTACTTGTGCCTATATTCTTTGTAGATAGGGGAAAGGGGTTCAATTATTAACCATATGCAGCTCGTTCTTACTGTGTGATGTTTGGAAGAAATTGTGAACGTCTTTTTTATATTTAGGAAAGGGGCGTGTAAATTTTTCTCAATGGTGTACGGCATGGCAGACATATTGTTAACAACGGCGTAATGACCCAAACCTTTTCGTCACAGCTCAAAATCTACATTATTGTGATCTTTATACTTAAACACACTTCACGTTTCTACAGAAGAACATACTGTAATTGTAAAGTAAGAAAAATTCGCATTCCTCCACCGGAACACAAGTCAATATTTATAATATAGAGAAAGAAAGTATAAACATATATAATTGTAATAACTGCCAGGAACATACATTTCCAAAGGTATAACAATAATTGACGAATACATCGTGAGACGCATTATGTGCTCTCCAGTTCAAGGTAAAAAAACGCCATCATTGGTTTGTCCAAGAATATCACATGCAAAACCAACAAAAGCGGATAACACGCCTGGGCATTATGTAGGACCACAATAAAGGGGAGCTATTTTAACTTGAGCAAAGCTGGATCCGGTCTAACATAGGAGCGGAAGTGACCTTGTAGTCCGAGACCATACAATCCTACATTAGCATCCTTAAAGTCAGTAGCCATCTCAACATAAGACTGCAAAAAAAAAGAATAAAAATTTACACAAAGGTTTAAACTGGTGAATTGCTACAAGATAATAGTGGAGCGAAGTTTATAGGGTTTGGTGTCACATTGTGTCCTGTAATTGTCCTGTCCTGATTCTTGTTGACAGTGGCGCCAATGAGGACAGTATGTTACGCTACAATGAGCGTAGGCCCACAATCAACAAACTTTCGTTATCTCGAATATTCGGAAAATGTGTTTGTGCAGGGCCAGCCATGCTATGGAAGACATATACGGTTTGATAAATTTATTTAGACTTATCTTGGGATTTGACCCTTAAAATTGCCTCCTTAAAATTGCAATAATTTCAACTTTTCATAGTGCTGATCTGGATGTTTCCAGGTTAGGGACCCTTGCTTCACGACGGATAACTTATAACAGTTTTCTTCAAATGACTCCATTGTAAAAGCAGTGTATACTTTAGACAAATTTGTTGAGTTGCCAAAGGGCGTGTATTCATTAACGTTACGTGATCTGTGATATTCCACGTTATTCACCCCACTTCCAGTTCCCTCATTCATTCTGATTAGTTATAAAAGAAAAGTAAAAAACATAAATCCTCTCTTCCAGTCCCTGCATTCAGCAGCAACACAGAATACATCTGGAAAATCGGTATTCAAAATATAGAGACAGATTTCGAATACCGCATCCCAAAGTTAAGTAGAAGTAAATCGGTTTACATGCCCTTTGTCTTCCATTTTATTTTTCATATTTAATATTCCAACAAGTACTAAATTGATCTTAAAAAAGGGGGATTAATCTGACTTAATTCATGTACCAGTATCAGCATACTGTACATAATTATTACAATCCACAAATAAACTTGATCCCTACGGGTATATTCACCGTAAACTATACCTCACTTGAAACCCTACCTGTGTCATCGCTCCTCTAGCAACCACCTCATAATCATTTAAAAACAGTTCAACGTCAGGATCAAGTTCGTGGATTTTGGCAAACATTTTCTTTGTATAATTCCAGTCTCCTGTTCGTTCTTCGAAAAAGTGCCCGTGGAGAAGTTCGTTGTTTACATCCCACTGCTTTACCCTGTGTTAAAAATCGGCAGAAAAAAATCATCTTTTTACCAATTGTATTATATTTTAATCTGCACATTTTGACAACCATGCTAAACACTTAAAGAAACAATCCAGTGTGCACTCAGAGTTTACCGTGAACTTTGTTCCAGATCAAAGGGAAACACTGGACTCAACTTTCAGTTCATACTTTTTGTCCTTTATTAAGGGGAAAATGTCTCGTTATTAAAAGTCTGTATAGTTTAAGCTATTAATTAAAATTACAAATACGTCGAAGCGACCTTTAAACATTTAAAAAAATTATCAAATTATATGCAAACTACACAAATAGACTTTCAACAAATGTAATATCACGTGATAAGTTTTGCAAACAAATCTCCTAGCAAATATTATGTCCCTTCTTGATCGTGGCTTAGTTTACACATCCCCATTAAATTACTTTATTATTTCATTTCTCTTTCTCTAAAAATATGCAATCTTTGTTTATTTAAATAAACGTCTACGAATTGAATTATTGGTTTTCACAACAATTACATTAAAGAGAGGGAAGTAACGCTTATTAAACATTTAATACATGTATATCGTGCGACGTGCCATATTTTCCTAAATAACAGTGCAATAAGGGCTTGTGTCTGGATGTGACTCATCAGTTATTATTTATAATCACATTTCTTAGAAACAGCCTGTAATGGTTTAATTTTGAGGAAAAAAATAGTTATTCCTAATGGTTCCTAGAATTATCAAATTATTTACCCCCCATTATCCTGCAAAATAATGTATTTTAAACAAGCATTTTGAAAATAACACACTCTGTGAAAATAAACTTTGCTTCTTAACATAATTGGACCAAATTAAATCAAAAAGCCTAATTAAGCCAACTTAAGAAGTGCGATATTTATCGCTAATAATCAATAATACAATATGCCGTGGATTTATTGAATCAACCACCAACAAAAAAAAATTGCCAGACAACAGTACAAAGGTAAACATTTTAATCTTTAATGAAGCGTTAAACAACACTGAAATCCAAACATCCATATAGATAATCTGACAAAGCATCCGAGTACGTCACTGTGGGGTTTGTTCCTTAAGCTGTTTTCATCAGCCTACCAAAATGCGACCAGGCAGGGATGATCACATATATCTTAAAGGGGATTAAAGCATAAAAACGAATAGGCGTCTGGCTAAATAAGCTTTTATCAGCAGTTGTGAATATCTATTATCTAGTCAATGCTATAGATAGGAAATGATATGGTACATACACCATAACAGGGGGGTTAATCCATCGATCTAACATTTTTCAAAATTTCTGACTATATCCTATTCTACAGCCAGGAGTTTTTATTCCGAGCTAGTCTACATTACAACTATATTTATATGCGATCAATCGGCCAAGATTTGTAATGCAGCGTGATTCGGAATAAAACTTTTGGCTAGAGAAGATGAGACTACATAGTCAGACTCACTTTGATTTTCGTCTTCCGCTTGAAAGTCACATTATGCATAGTAGACTACGTCGACATGGCGTACCCACTTTACTCAATACACGATTAAAGCATCATTTTGTTGAGGTACATGTACTCAAAAGTTTAATACGTCAAACCAAAATGCTACTGTCTTAAACATTGAAACTTATTCCTCGTACTTTCCTCTTGTTAGGTTTGTCATATATTCCAATCGTCTATCCACAGTGGCTATCAGCTCATCTCGCGATAAAGAGTAGACCCAGTTAGGCACATTATGTTTCACTGCCCAAAACATATTGTGGGCTCGTACAGGCAGCCTGGAATGAAGGGTGTGTATAATTCAATTCTTAGAAATTATAGACCGCGCCGTGGATCGATTGGCTTGACACACTAACACAACCTCAAAACATTGAACCTTTGTGTTTGTTGGAAATAGTATATTCCTCCGGAGATAAGTAAAAGCGATATGACTGAGCTAGGAACATGCTGATAGGGGGACGGTCATGAGATTACAATACCCTTGAGTATGACGGTAAAACCCAACCAAACAAACCTTTACGGTGTCGATTTACAAAAGGTGCAATTCCTGAAGTGGTACCGCTCCCGGCACATTATCACAGCCCAAAAAACTGAAATATTATGTTACAATTGAATAAAACCTTTGTTCTTCTTTACACAAGAACAATTATACCATACCCAAAACGACAGTGGAAATCCATATAGTTGTGTTACGTTACTGCTGCATCTAAAATTAGTCCAAACGACTGCTTAATAATACATATCTAAGTGGACATTCTCAAGGTATGATATGTAGATTTTAAAAATATTTTCTTATGGATTGGTCTTATTTTGACAACAAATTAACCAAATTAGTGGATTACAAGTCGTACCATGAGATTGTCACTTTATTTTACAGATCTTAGGATCGCCGCATGATGTACTGAATATCGTTTACCCTTTTGAATGAAGAAAGTCGGTGACAGCGACTGCTTGTTGATAGTCAGGATGGTTCTGAAAAAATTGTGAATTGTCAAAGACCGTAGTGGTATATACAGATAAACACATTTAAGATCCAGTTTCTAGCTTATATAATAAAAGCTTGAGTGTAGCAAATATCTGTAAGGTGAAACAAATAGTTCTCACGTCAAATCTTTACTTGACCATGGGCTGTGGGGGTGATATAGATCACCAATTTCAGCAAGTTTTTAAATAGTTATACTCGAAGCATTCAGGAGCTCCTCTAATACGGACTTTCAAACCCACGTGGACGAGTACAATAAAACTCATATTGGATTCACTTGTGTATAATAACCTTTTTTATTATACACCGAGAAGCATAATTTAAAAGAGAGGACTATGCTCAAAATATGTATATAATATTTCCGAACATTGGCAGCCTTATGAAAAATAAAAAGCGTTGTAATGAGATAACGTTATGGTCATCTTCGACAGTATCCCGATGACGCCGCCGATTATGGCGCCATGATTATGGACACAAACGCTTCCTTCGGTGGAGTAGCTTGATTTGAAAATTTGACCTTGCCAATCCAATAAGGCATTCGATCAAATCCAATATGGTATTATTTTGTATTTTGTATCGTCACTGCATTGGATCTTAAAACAAACTGAGGAGTAAAGACCTATACCAAGAGGGCCTAATTATACAGAAAATTAAATCGATTGCAAATAAGGGTTGCATTAGGAGAATGTGGCCGATTGTAACTGAATATTTAAAGAAATTTTGTCTATTTTTTTCTACGCGCAGAGAGCCGAAGAGATAGAATCCGTGTCGCCTTTTGGAGAAAAGTTTCTGCGAATAAATTGCATTAGCCAATCAGACGGCGTGTTCAGTAGTAATGTGGCAAGCGATCTATGTGCGAGTTCGTTTTTCAAAAGTTTGCGTCATGGCTGAAGGCGAAAACAACTTGTTATAGATTTTCCAGAAAAAAACATCTGTTTTCAAGGCAAATCGGTAGCCGTTTCGTTCATGTTTGTCTTCAGGCCTCTGCTCTGACTTACCGGTGTTCCCTTGGAGTATTTCCATTTATAAGTACCCACTGTGTAATAGTTGAACATGTTGTATAAAATATTCTGATAGTTCTTGTAAGCTGGGTCGAGAACATGACCGTCACTGACCAAAGTACCGAAACCAAACTGGTGCTTTCTGTGTTTGATCTAAACAGGGAAACAACAGATACATTTAAATGAAACTGGTACATTGCTTGGGAATTACACCAACCGTCAATAATGCTGATATAGTTTTGTACCTACTAATCAGATTATTATTGGGATGTAGATTACGAATGAACACCAATGAATCAATTCGCGACAATTCTCGACTTGTTATGGGCAGAAATGGAAATGACCATATATATGGAATTTATATATTACATAATGTGATCAATATGTAATAAAGAAGATGCATTCGGTATAGGTGATGAATTTGTATCTCAAAGAAATACAAATTAACCAATGAATATATATCCGCTAAAAAGCTTAAGAGTTTCAAGTTGTCCTATCATGAGGAAAGGTAAGTGGTTGTTAGAAAGTATAAAATACATTGTAAATAAGTTTTCAGAATGTAAGTTTCGAAGGCGTTATATGAGTAAAAAAAACAAATTACTATCTATTTACTTAAGAATAAAATAAAAGGGTAAAATATATTACTATACCTCCAGTTGAATGTCGTTAGCATTTAAAGTTGGATCGAGTTGTAGGCTGAAATATACTCGAAAAGGACAAGAGAAATTACTAATTTATAAACAAATTGGTTGCAGGAAAGAAAATAACTTTCCGTCTACGCAATAAAGCTTGCTGGATTATACGTCTTGTCATAGAGAACATTTTTTGCTCATTTAGTTGCGGCAAACATATTTTAATGGAATCAAATCTTGTTTTCTTTGTATGTGTATATCCAGATACAAATTAAAAAAATATCGTGTTTTTGGTTATTCATACCTTAGTTCCACATCAGTTTTGCGATATTTTTCAATGCGTGCGTTGGCTTCCTCTTTCCAATTCGGGTAATCAGGGAGTTCGCTTAAGTGCATATCGTCGAGAAGGAATTCAATCCCTGGAGCCGGACCTTGTATGTATACATCCACAGAGGCAAAGGCTGAATTCAAACAACATGAGTAGGATCTGGGTTATGCGAATATGTGAACACAAATGTGTTTACGGAGCCGTCAAGGAGAGTGTGAAAATAAAAATAAAAAATGTCACAAGATTGTGTTCCTCGCGATGAATTTCGTATTCTTTCACGATATTTGTTGCACGTATTAAAACTAACGGAGAAATTGGGGTAAACATTTTGAGATTATTTGATCGGTCAGTATTTCGGCCTTGGATAGCCGATTTGTATTTTCTAACGAGCATGATATAAATGTGCCCATTGAAACTTATTTGAAACGATTGTCTCTTTGTATACCTTACGATCTTGGGCGACTTGCGTGTTTATTTTGTGGAAAACAATGTATGACAAAAAAGTATATATGTACTTGTTGCTGAAAAGGTTGGATACTCAGGATTTCAAATGTGGAAATTTCGTGAATCTCCAATAATAGCTTTGCAACTTATTGGACATTTTGGGGTTTCTATTTCTCAGAGTGCAATTGTTGCGTTTGTCGGTAATTAACGTTCTGATATATACTCTGTCGTCATATAAATAATACAGGCATAAGTCAGTCGGTCGCTCATCTGTCCATCACGAAAAGAGACACTTGGGTGCACGGTTCAAGAGCCATGTTGTGTGGTATTTTCGGCGAAACTCAAAACTTCATATTCAGAAAATCGGTCCACGAAGAAGTGCTGCGTTACCGTTGCTCGGTGCTGTGACTGACTTCTAAGATCCGAAGTTTTGTACGTTAATGAAAGCATGCAAAGTCTGCTCGATCGCTAGATACCATTCGTTGAATGGGCACGCCAATAAATTAAAATAATAAGTACGTGACCACTCAAAGCTAAGTATTTGCACAATATTATATGCCTTTATGACGCAACAAATATGCAATTTCCTACTGCTAGTGGCAAGATATTACAGGCCATGTGATGATAAATATTTATACATACGTCACTAATCTCCACATATTTTTATTTGGTGCATGTTTGTCTTTCGAGAACTGTTCTTCTGAACTACTGACGTAGTCGTTTTCTCTATAGGTTCGTCAATACTGCTTTGCACTTGACACTAAACACTCTCGACGACCGACTGTGCCATCTTCAAGTTTAAACTTTGGGGCGAAACATGGAAAAATAGTTCAAACATGAAGGAAAGATTGTGTTCCTTTGTGATACTATTGCTAACTATATAACCAATGAAATTCAAGTACTTTTACAAGGTGTTACATCTATTGAACATTGGATGTGATGGTCATTGTTCAGATTTTGGCAGATTGTATGCATAAAATTGTTATTTAGCGAAAACGCTTCATGATATATAGAGATTGCAAACTTGTTGCATTTTAAACTGTACAGTGTGGGCATCTAACTCGTGCCTCATTTTTGCGACTTCGGTATACATATTTAAAAATGTTTTCTGAAAGATATGTTTGTGTTATTATAGGATTTCGTTAGGTTGGTGAGAAAAAAGCTCTACTATTATCGTTCTAAACAAAATTTATAGAAACTTTTGTTTCACAGCATGGGCTATTCTTTTTGGTGTTATAGTAATAATATGTCACGTGTTCATTTAATCCCCCAGTGCTAAGTAAACAAAGCTTGGCAATGACTAGGCCATACAATTCAGAAGTACTAATTGTCCACAACTCCTGTTGAATCCAATTCTGTCTGGTGGGGTCTTCGTCCGATCAATTAATGACATTTATCAATGGAAATACATGTTAGTTAATAGCTTGCCGATGACCGTTTTTACACTTTTCGGGTTTAAATAAGTGTAACACATTTTTACGTCTTGGGTTGTTTCTCACTTCTATGTTGTTTTTGCATTAATTACCAGATATTATTTATCCCTATACTTTAACAATTGAAAGGCTGTAACAGAGAATGAAAATGGGCGCTGCATTGGTTTTGGCTCATACCCTTTGCTGGGGTGCGAAAAGATCCCTGTAGCAAAACCCAGCCTCTACTGGAATCCAGGGTGCCTTGTGTTGCATAGGTGAAATAGTCAGTAGTCCCTGAAAGGTAACACAAATACCATAGATAAAAACAGTAAAATTATGCAATAATACAGAACCGAAGTCCGGCGTTCACGAAAGATTAAAAAAATCTCAAGGAAATCGCTCCGTGTGAGGCAAGCTTGCGTTTAACTGTCGGCGACACATATCAAGGGATCCACATAGTTTCAAGTCTTACAATTCGTCGCCGACGGTCCAAAATGTTGTTTTGTTTTCTAGCGTTTCCGATCCGCACACGGATCTATAATACCATAACATTGTAGTATGTATTTGTTCGTTGATTCATTTATCAGTTTTTATTTCTTAGAATATTCTCGTGACTTACGGCATTCAATTACTCGATAACTTTTCTAAATTACAAGCTGCGCCCATCGCCATGCAGTCGAAGAGATTAGTTAGCCTCGCTGCTGTCATAAACTTACCGTCTAACCAATGAACAGCACCAGCTATGCTCAATTTCTGAAACCTGGTCCCACTGATATCGTTCAGCTGTTTAGCAAAGCCACTCACGAGATAACTGGTATCTGAGTTAAGCGTAGGTGTTTGTCCTGGACCCATCCAGTAAGCAGTTCTGGTGAATAGAAGGTTTGATCGTACAAGCATTTCGATCACAGAATGATCTTCGATATTCAGCCCTGGTCGAATAATCAACTTTAATATTTCTTACAGCAATATATACTTTGGCTTAGCCTGTGACGTTACGGCTACTACTCGTTCTGTTTTGCGTTCTCCAAGAAACTACAAATCATTGGCGACCGAGAGATTTTATCGCCATAGGCTTTAAAGTGTTGCGCACAGCCGACGGCATGCACTAAAAGCGACGACCAAGACACAAGACAAAGATTAATTCGTTTACCTGTCACATGTGTTTAAGAGTTAAATCTTTTGTGAACTTCATCCAACAATAGTATATCTAAATTGTTAAGTCTAGAGATAGTATGGGCGAGTTTTCTGCAACCGTTTGACGACAGTTAAAATGTATGTTGACATTCATGTCTTAGCTATGTCCAATTAATGCAAAAAAAGATACTTGTTCAACGAGCAGGAAGAGAATCATGATGCTCCTTTCTAAGGCATGCAGTACTTGCTGTGTTACACTAAATGTAGACATTTTACTGTTCGGAAACGTTGATTAAACTGCTTTCGAACGATCTGAACAAAGCTTGGCATACTATATACCGCTTAAGTACATCTATGACAAATAGGCTACGATCGATGTAGGTCTAATACCTCCGAACTTCTGTTAGGGAGCTAAATAAATCCAGTTTCCGCTTGAAAGTAAATAATGTTAGCTGTAATGCCGAGAAGCAAGCCGGTATGAGTCACTACTTTCTTAAAGTCTTTCGTTTAATAGCTACATTAAAAGATAAAGCACTACTGCGTCATACACGTTTTGTTGGACAAGTTACATATACCTGTAGGCCTACACGTTTTGATAACTTGTAACGTGCCGAGCATATCGGTATACGGCCTTACCTCGGAGTGGACGGCCACGTCACTATTTCTGGAACAGTTATATACAGATTGACAGTTGAAAAAGCTTTTGAACTCAGCGTCACAAGTTGTTTATTGTTATAGGATGCTGCCAACTGCTTTTGCCAACTAATCACTGGGACGTATATTGTTGATTGACGTCGTTACTGTCAAAAGCCGTTGACCGCGGGCTAGCCCATTGGATGACGGAGACAATGGTAGGCGCCATTGGTAATAAGCAATGATAAGACCCAACAATCACAAGTCTTAATACAGACACAAGAGCAAGTCTCCTTCTTATTTCCTATATTAGCTCTGTCAGCTGAGCATTGGGGCAACCGTCCGCCGAAACAGCTAAACCAAAAGACTTAGTTAAGCAATGTTTAATCGTGTGAACAGCGACACGAGACAAGCTTCAACGTAGTTACCTAAGGGTTGCGTGTTGTTGAAGAACAAATTATGTTTCAATGAATGAACGGACACTCATAACAATAATATGTACATTGACGTATAAAGAAATGGACAGGTGAACTTCAAACTTGCTTACCTAGAAGACGATTTGAGGGCATACTGTCCAGAGTGGCTATCATTGACCAAAGTCAGAACAGACCCACGATTTGACCAAGTGGCTTGGATGGGGCCAGAGTCTTCAAAATCAGCATTCTTGAACAGCTGTGTGGCACATTGTCCAGTAACAATAAAAGAGACAAAACACACGAAACATTTCACGTCAATCATTGCTTAACACTTGTAACTCCTTTGCCAACTATGAACTGAAAAGCGTTTGTATATATGACCGAAAGGACAACTGAAGAGAAACAGCTGTCCTGTGATTACACTAGTGTCAATGGGTCAGACAAGCAACGACTTTATCTTATCACCAAGACAGCTGGATCAGATGTACAACTGGTTCGCTTTAGAACATTTCCAGTAATACCAGAAGTCCATTAACTAGAAGTGTAAACGCCCATATGAGTAGCGCGTACGGCATTGTGTCCAAAATCGGCCTATTCAACTGCTTGCCAGCCCTCATGTGGCGGACTGGCGAACCATCAGGGGAGTTAATTCTAGAATTAAATCGAACACTTGATCGCACAGTCAATTTGACCTGGCTATGCCTTTCGAAAATACATAGCGCATGGAATCATGGGAGTTTACTGCCCGTGGTTTGGGATTGTCAGAATAGTTGCAA
>JAVFBX010114930.1:0-15956 GCA_034783855.1 Mopalia kennerleyi
GTTTCATCTCTGATATATCGCGGTTTGAAGTTGGCGATTGTTTTGCTTTATTTAAAGATAATTAAATGGCATAATTACATGTATTGGTTGATTACCTCTAATAAATCGTCCGTTTAAAGGTACTTATCAATGTTTTTTTAAGAAAATGAAACATTTAATCGATAAAAGATATACTTACGTAGCTTTTAAAGAGGACATGTTTATTTCGAAAATTTTGCACTACTGAACGTCACTGCGTTGTATCTCGAAATGTTCGTTTGACACTTCCGACTCATTTTGCTATGCCGGGTCACATATATATCTGGTTATCTGACCGTAAGTGTGTGTGATTTGGCGGGTGGGGGTGTGTGTTCGGACGTGAGAACGTTCAAGAGGCTGTGCTTTGCCTTTGTATTTCGTTGTCAGTATTTACACTGCTTAGTGAAAACAAGACATGCCACCTGGTGTGGTGAATAGATGTAAATGTCCGTGCTACCACGCAAGGAACCGTCCCCAATTAAGTTCTTACCTCGGGGAAGAAGGATGTCGGGAAAACGTAACCCATACACTTTTCTTCATATCAAAAACGAATAATTCCTGAACTCACACTGAATTATAAATTTGATGTGTTAATCAGCGCTGTGAGTGTCTGCCTGGTCAGTTATTCGATGCCGTCAGCGTTTAAATGCACCGAAAAACATAGTGCGAGAATAGAAATTATAGTCAGTTAAACATGGCTAGAAAGTGTTTATGTCGATCTTCTGAATAGAAAACTAAACACATATCATTAAAACCGCACGGCCTTTTACTTTAGTTACACAAAGATATTTCAAAATGGTGATAACGTGGAATGAGTTTTTGGGGGCAAGCTTTGTTCGCCGATCACATTAAGCAATACATTACACATATTAATACCAGCGCGTCTTTCTTTTCGTTGTTTGTCTTCCTCAAACATAATTAGTTCATTAAGTCTCCGTATAAAAGCTTAATAGAATAATTATCACAAACATCACGTTTTTTAATTAAACAATGGACATGACATTAATTTCGCCTGATGACTCTCAATATCCTTTTTGCCATTCATCACTGATCTCTTATCTTTGGCACAGCGCATGATATAAATACTTTAATTTCATTAAAGCAGGAAATGTCATCTGTTAATGGACTGTGTATTAATATTACATTGCGTTATGTTATTATCAAGTATCACAGATAATCTTACCCGATTCATGGTTTATATTTATCATATTATATACGATAATAGATCTAAAAATATGAGAGTAAATTAAAAATATTTCAGTTCTTAAATAAGAGATCTTATCTAAGCAGGCATAAGTTAATGAAAATAACGGTATGAAAAAGATTCCTTGTTTTCAGACCATGATCTCTGGCTTAATTCCACAATAGACATATTTTACTTCCATTAGACCCGTTTATCTAATCATGTAGAAGAAGAGAGTGCTGACATTATCGGGATGAGTGTGACATGTACCGTATTGATCGAGTATTCTATTCTAGGGACCTCTCACTAGCAGGATTACTCTATTTGACAAATGATTTTGAGATTTAAAATCTGACAAAATAGTAGCAAATTATTTCTGGTTACGGGTAAATTTATTTTGCTATATGTTTTTATTGGGGGCGGCGTTTGGGTAGACAGACAGTTCGCAAAGCTGAATTTTGTGTTTTGCATGTCACTGATTTTCCGAGAAAACAAAACATTATGTGTACTTAGGTTCTTCAGAGAGTTTACACTATACTAACATTTCGTGGAATTTCCAGGACATGTTTATAATTTGAAAGCCGCATTCGGTAAACTATACAACATGCCATCTCCATTACATGTTTCGGAGGTCTAGACTTGAATCTTTCCTTCACATTCTTTAAGAATGTTTTATATTATTAATCTGTTCATACTAAGCACATTCCATATTTTTTGTGGTACAGATTTCAGATCGATGTGTAAAGTTAACAGCTTTAATGAAATACTGATTTGACCAGGCGTTCCAATTTTCCCTGAACAATAAGCAAATAAATAGATTTTTTCCCAATGAAGTCATTCTGCAAAATGATTTACAAAAATGGGTAATAGAAAATATATTAAATACGAAAAAATGTAGCACCGTTGTATACAAAGACGCTTCCTGAACTTTTCGTATGACATTTTCATTAAAGTAAATAATGAATATGTTGAAACAATCGTGGACTTGAATCCACTGAAAAGAAAACTTGAATGAATATTACAGTAGGATCCTACCAGACAACCAAGATCAATAGTGCTGAGACTTTGCCTTGGAATAGTTGAATTGAGTCAATTGTAATCGCCAATTTGGAGTTCAAACTTCCACATTTTTTATGGCCGGTAGGGAATTCTGGTAAAAGCTTATACAAACGACGAGCGACAAATACATAAAAACAAATAATAAGTACTAAAAGGGCGTTTATTGGAATCTAAGATATTGGACATTTTTGGTAATCTAAACTAGGATTATGTTAAAACTATGCACGACAAGTTATCATTAGTTCTAATTAGCGAAGATCTAGCAGCCCAGTTAGATCAATTATTCCACTCACACCATCTGGGATTTACCATTGACGTTTATAAAACACAATTTCAGTCGAACTATGAGCCCCTAAAACTGAAAGCAGGTGGGCTGTATTTCTATGTGACTTTTAAAGTAGAATTAAGGCACTAAGCGTCAAATTTGATCCAATCATTTCCGAGATACGAAAAGAAAGTTACATGGATATCGTTGAGGTATAATTATGGTTGCCAATTAAATTCGGGGAGTTGCATTTTATCTTCGTTGACGTGACAAGTCATTAAAGCAAAAAGGCGACAAATTACAGTAAAATCTCTATGTGAAGCACAATTACTTTTAACATCTTTTTTAATATAGAATATTTGATAAATAAAGTGACAGTTCAAGACACGTTAAACTAGCATTGAGCTAATGTTTTTTATGAGGTCTCATTGTTTATTATGGCTAGTGGCATTTTTGGACCAATTCCATTTCGCCAAATGAAAAATGCAGAGTTATACATTTTTTAATACGTCATATTGGCGCCTTTAAAATTCAATTTAGTCAATGGCTTGGCTCTCTTCAATATCGTTATGCAGACGAAATATTGCAAGCTTTTGAAGAAGAATTTTACCTCGGCCTTAATGGAAATTTATAATATCCTGTTTACTGTTCTGGAAGTTCTTGTAAATATGAATACGTATTAAGAAGACATCTGTAATTAAGCAAAAACTACACAGTGTCAAAAATACAAATTGCCCTCATTTAAATGCCTTGATTCTTTTTATGCAAACTGTTCATATTAAACGGTGAAAGTAATTCAACAAAAAGTATGGAATTAATAATCGTTAATGACCTTGCTGAGATTCCATTGAACGTTTATTCCTCTTTTATTTTCCAACTTGTCGGATGAAAGGAAAAATTGACAATCCCGAATTTCTCTACGGAGCTTGTAATGTGAGTTTAATCAAAGCTTAAATAAATCATCCTGCGAATCTTTAAATGACTTCACATTATCATGGCTGAACATATAAACTTTTCTGTGGTGAAATGTTTATACAATTTCACTATAAGCAATTAAACGATGTAATCTGAAATCAAGTTGCGGACTGTTATGTCTCTTTAACAAATTCGATGATTTTCTGAATTTTTTTCGAAGACATCGATTTAAATAAAGGTTTAAAGCGCCAATTCAAGCATTTAGGCCAGTCATCGAGCAATTTCTAAAAAAATTAAACGCAGCTTCACCAATCATAAGAACAATTCCTTTTATTTAAATTGTTTTTTTTCCTGTTTACAAGACGTGCTGGGCTGATATAACAATCCATTGAATTAAACGGACGGAAACAGTAGCATATTGTTGTTACTATATTATTTAAATTTGCCATCTTTCAGAAGAACATCGAAAAAGACGATATTGGATTACAGCTTTACTATAAAACACAATCACAGTCTTTCTCATAATAAATAGTACACGGGTATAGAGGGATAATTTACAATAGTGCAAGGGCGTGAATAAAGCCTGTTCAGAGGCTTGTTCTATCCCTGGGGTAAGTTGGTTTTTTTTCTCCAGAATAGTAGATGAGTACACAAGTAAATGCAGTACAAGTTATGTATATCTCGAAAGAGTAAATACGATATATGTATTTACGATTATTTACAAAATCAATTATGTAGTTATTGGTGAGATAAGATATTGTTTAAGTCTATGTTTAAATAAGGAAGTGGACTGAATTATTTTAATAGTGTTAGGTAACTTGTTCCACATCTGAGGGGCCATTGCTTTGATAGTATGTAAAGAAAGGTTTGTCCGTGAAAACGATACATGCATGTTTAGGTAGTGGCATCTAAGTGCGTATTGGTGAGTGTCTTGCGGGGATGGGAAATAAGATCGAAATGCTTTGGGAATGAGATGTTAAAAAAAAACGAAACTTAAATATCCATATTGAAAGCTGGTAAATGTTAATTTGTGGTAAAGTAAGACATTGCAATTGTTTAAATAGAGGTTCAGTGTGTGCTTGTCTGTCAGTTTGACTTATTATTCTAATCGCTCGGTTTTGGAGAATAAGCAAAGGTTGAATGTGTGTGGGATATGTATTTCCCCATAAGGCATTACCATATGACAAATATGAGTAAATAAGCGAATAATATAAAGTTTTGCGAGTGATTTTTTTGACGGACGATGAGAGATGTTAATAATACCAATATTGTGTGAGATTTTGCAGGATATCTGGTTGATATGGGAAAGCCTGTTTAATTGGTCATTTAATTTTACTCCTAGGAATTTAAACTCTTTTACTTGTTCTATTAAAACATCAGTAAACTAAAGGACAGGAAACATTTCATTACTATGTTTAAAAGGAAGGATGGTCATGCATTTTGTCTTTGTTGTGTTTAATGATAGTCTGTTAGCATGTAACCAATCTTGAACGTGTTTGATTTCATTGGTCATTGTTTCAAACATATCGGTAATATTATCGGAGGAAAAGATAAGCTTGTATCATCTGCGAATAAAATAAGGTTTTTCTAGGACCTTACTAAGAGCAGGAAGAATAGAAATTGGGCGATAGTTTTCTATATTATTTCTATCGCCAGATTTATAGAGGGGGTGAATTTTTGAAATCTTTACGGCTGATGGAACTGTGCCTGATACAAAGGATACATTGGTGATGTGAGTTAGGGGTATACATATATATTGTGACACAGATTTAACCACTGTCGTAGCTATCCCATCATAGCCGGGGGACGATAGTTTTAGATAATTTATTATTCTGTTTATGTCTAATACGTTAACCGAACAGAAGGTCAAACTGTTTTACAAGGTGAAGATAAGTAATTTTTTTAAATTGTTTGTGCTTGTGGGAATTAATGTCTCAAGTGTATAAGCAACTGTGCTAAAATGTTCATGAAATTTATAAGCTATGTTATTATTATCATTATTTACCTCATCGTTTACTTAAGAAGGCGAAGTTAATTCAGAATTACTACTACGGTTTAGTTAATTGTTTATTGCTTTCCAAGTTTGTCTTATATTGATGTTGTGTTCATTGAATATTTGTTCACAGTAGTATGTGCGCGCATTTTTGAAAATTTTATTTAATTTAGTTATATATGTTGGATAGTTCTGACCGTTAAGCTCTGTTGGACGTTTGAGTTGTTCCCTATATCTTTTGTTCTTTTCATGGATTGACTTTAGTATTGAATTTGTAATCCATGATTTTTCGTCTGTTAGGAGTGACATTTATAAGGTGAAAGTTTTCATTGTAAATGGAACTAAAAGATTTCAAAAAGGTTTCATAAGCATGTTCTGTGTCTAGTAGACAGGATATTATTCCAAGATAATGCTTGTTTAAATTGGTCAATTTGGGATGGTGTTATTTTGTGGTAAGAGTATGATTGAAAATAAGGCTTAGAAGAAGAAACTGGTTGAGAACGAAAAATACGGAAAATTTAAAAGTGATCTGATATTTCAGTAAGTAGTATGCCAGATGTAATAGTTTCTTCGTAAAGTTTATACACATATTATCGATTATTGTGGCTGTGTAACGCGTGACTCTCGTTGGCTTAGTGATTTGAGGCAGAAAATAGTTTTGATGGACTATGGGTTTGCGATTTAGGTAGGTCAACATTGAAATCGCCTAATCTTATACATTTTGTTGATTGGTGGATATTTCGCAATACTAAAGAAAATGTTTCATTGAATTGATTCAGGTCATTTCCTGGTGGACGATAAATAATAACGACCAGGTAAGAGAATCCATCTAGATGCAAATCTACAAAAAGCGATTTAAAACATCCATTTTCATTGCAGTTAGTCAAATCATAACGAACAGAAAAATTCGGAAATTTGCTATTAATGAATAATACAAGACCACCGCCTTTTTCATTTTGGCGATTGGATGTAACCATGGTATAGTCAGAAATGTCATATACATTTTTATTCTATTCATTGAGCCAGCTCTCAGTGATACCAATAATTGAAAATTTATGTTTAAGTCCATGTATATAAATAGTTAACTCATCAAAATGTTTTCGCAAACTTCGAGCATTTAGATGGAAAACGGATAAAGACTTGTTAAGATAATTTGATTCACAAATTGTACGAAAACTGTCTTCGGTGTGATACTCAGAGTGGTTGGCCATTGTCGTCAGTCTGTGCGTAACTGTGGTCTTCATTGTTGAGCTGTTATGATCAATATGCCACAATGGTCAACATATTACGTTGTTAATTAGTATCTTTTTTGGAAGGCGGTTCGAGAATAATCATATAGCCAGTCTTGTTGTCTGACGAATTTACCCAAGCCTTAACAATCTGGAGATAAATACAGAAATTGAACGAGTCGCGATGTCTCTTGGGTTGTGGCTTGACCACCATAAATGAAAACGTCAAATGTCTTTGGTGAGAGACATTGTTAAGTTGAGGTCGATTTCTGTCATGATACACTATCATCACTATGGGTTTAGATAACCTAGCTTCCTCCTACGGATCAACATTTAGCCAAACTTCGTATTGAAGGACTTCACTTAGGCAGTGGAAGAAAAACAATAGAAGCTATAGCGGTCTGTGTTTTGTCTCTGAAGAGAGGGGTGATGCTGTGATTTATCACAAGCCGTCAAACAAAGTGTTTGTGGTTTACTAATATTAATTCATTCCCGTTACAAAATTGTCGAGCCTTGGTAATTAGGGAACGCTCGATGGAAAAATCCCACATACGCGAAGCGAATTCTGGATCTCTACATTAATCTCTTGCCTTTGAGAGTTGAACCTATTTGTCCAATGAACCATCTCAAATTGCTGGTCAATCGATCCACTCTCTTATAACAGTTATCTGACAACCATTTACAGCCCAATCAGACATGACTGGATTCTCAGGTTTTCTTCAGTATTGAACTTAACTACCTGATAATTTCCTTGATTGCCTTTATGACAGGAAACAAGTAAAATTTTGTGTGCAAGGAATGGACACTGATTGTGCATTTTATATAGTAGGAAATGCATAATTGTGTTTTAAAGGAATATTTATGTTTGTGTTGTTTCATATCGTTGTTTTGTTTCAAAGTTTTCGTTTGTTTGTTTGGTTTAACGTCGTACTCACTTTATATAACGACTGATTATCCACTTCACACTGTTCTTTGCTTAATTACGGTGGAAAACAGGGGAAACCTCGTACAAACCAACCCGGCGATTGTAGGACTCATTCATATACGCTAGGGTAGACAGGCGGGCTCGATCCTGTAAACGGTAAATCGAAGTAGGATAGCGCGCCCGCTACCACTAAACCACGGTTGCGGGCCCTTGTTACGAAACATATACAACTAATTTCGGTATTGGTACTTAACTATTCAGATGTTCACACTTTGATGCCTTTAACAACTTCCAGGTATTTCAAACAGACCTCCAATGAATCTGCCAGAAAACTGAAATAGATTTCTAATACTTTGCACTTCTGACATGTGTAAAGATATAACTTGCTTTATGGGTGTTATTCTCTTGTGATACTGAAAAAGGGATAGGTGAAGTGTGGGATAATTCCACGCTTCCTTAACGCACCGATAATGAAGTTTCTGTCAGTGGTTAACTTACCGAGGAGTAATTACCAATACGGCTGAAGCCCCAGATGCTCCACAGAAATTATGTAGTTATCTACGTCGTCGATATCTTTCTTGTATCCAGTTGACTATAAGCGGACGTGAAATCACAGAGACAAATCACACGTTTAGTTTCGTACAATGTGTATTTTTTGATGTAACTCCAGTTGTATGCAGAACGATCAAACACGAGTTTGATCGTTTTGTTCTTTGCGTCAGCCGTCATGACAACGCGAATTTGTGGTGGATTGGCATTGCCTATAAAGACTACCTTAACACATTCTTTACAATAATACTTTATACCACAGAGTCACAGACCAAATACAAATACGGCCATCAAGAGCACCGGCTGAATATAAAGTGACAGATTCTCGTTAAGTTAAATACATGAAGGCTGATTTTGATTGCCCAGGAAGACCGAGAGTTACTGTAAATATGCCAATACCCGCAAGCAGATGCTACACTAAATATAGACAAGTTACACTGAAAAGGTTTGCCTGTTATTGACAACATATCAGGGATGTGACAACATAAGGTTATATTGGTTAAAACTGGTGTCAATTAGTGTCAAATTCAGATCAGTATATAGTTTACAAGTATTACAAGGCGTAACCTCGATTCTTTTTGTTGAAAACGCTAAAAACTAGGGCGATGTCCGCAAGCATCTAGACTTATGTCTTAAAGCAAGTTTTTTGTAATCATAAGCAGAGATTGAGTGTCTTATTCTAACTTTTACTCAACTTCTCTTGACAAGGTTTTTTTTTTTTAAATTTAAAAATGTTTTAGTAAAGAATAAGCAAGACAATACACTAGAAACAGTTACGGTAATTTGAAACTATTTGTTGAATGATCACTGTCATTACAGATTGTGTCATTTTCTAAAATCAATCACACAATTTTTATACAGGCGTGCACTAGCCATTTTAGATTATTATATTTCTTAGACAGCTTTATTTTGTCCAAACAAAAGTCACAAAAGTCGGATTCCCACGTATCTTAGCTCGCATTTTATGTCCAGCCTATTTCAAGCAGAGCGCGGAGGTGCCTGTCGGTGGCCAAGTGACGGATTCTCGTTTAGTTTCATTTGCTTATTTTGCCACGGAAACTATGGACATAGATAAGTACTGTAAACAGGCCAATACACGCAATTAGTGGTTACATTGACGATCGACAAGTTAGTTTCACACTGAACAGGTTTGCCTGTTATTGACAACATATCAGTAATTTAAACACACATTTTTTATTTCAACACCTTTCGAAAGACAATTTTTTCCTGAGAACAATACTTAAACACTGATCAAACATCAGTCAATAAACTGGTCACATCCGCAGGTCAAAATAATACCTAACTGGCGGGAAAATAAGGACTAAAGCAATCCAGTTGGGAGATTTAAGGGAATGATATGGAGAGATGATTTTATTATCGGGAATCTCATCTGAAATAGTGTATTATAAAATTGCATATTCTCATCACGAAGCTGGAATGTAACTGATAAAATAACAGAAAACTTAATAATGAGCTTCTATTGCTAATGCTGATTCGGTGACAACACGCAAATTATTTGGCATTGGATCCCGGTACCGGCTTACAGCTGTCTCGGTCCCAGTTACATAACAATAACATAGACGAATGACTGCTCATATCGCCGAAGGTGTGAATAGAGAAATGAGAAAACTAAATTGACAGGAAAATCCTAACTTAACTCAACTTGACATTTTGACCTTCAATTTTGAACTCAATTTCCATAGTGGTCATATTGTTCGAAATTTGACAAGAGAGCTTCGGAAATAACTCAATAAGGAAGATATTTTAGCAGCCATAGTACATTTGAGTTTTTAACTCAATGTAAATGTTTGGCCATATTGATAATGATTTGACAAGAGAAATAGTGAATATTTCCAGCAATATTGACCTTCAGCTTTCAACTCGATTGTCCAAAGGAATCGATAGAAATGTAAAGATTAAGCCACCAATAAAGGGAAACAGGTGAAGCGAACGATCCGCACTCATCCTGAATTTCAATTTTCCAGAGAGAGTGACTTAATATTCCCTTATCGTCTGGGTGAGTGTTTTTTTGTCGTGAACTTCCAGAAAATTAGGTATAATCTAATCTTATCAATTATTACGGGAAAGTGTATTTGTCATATGATTGAAAATCCATCTCAGACAGTGTATTTCTGCTCTCTACAAGCTTTCGTTCTGACTACAATACCGGTTCTAAACACTTAATAGGTAGGCTATATAAATCGTTTCAGGTCAGCGTGATAACATCTATTTTATTCACCATAACACTAGTCTAATTGGCTAGGATGTCAGACATGACTGTCAATCCGAAAACGAAAAAAATTGGAGAAATGTCGCATAAAGGTGGAAACTGACCCAGAACTTCTAAATGTATATACACTTTACATTACTCATTAAACGTTGAATTTAGGCCATCGAAGAAATTATCACAACAGTCAACAGAAATCCACAGATTAAGCCAGAAATAAACGAAACCAATGGATCAAATGATCTGCATCCCAGATAAAAATTTCGGGACATAGAATTCTTCTCAGCAAATGTCTTTAGCATTTTTTTTATATGAGCGTTATTCCGTTAAAAAATCCTTATTCAGGTCAGTAATGTTATACAGTAACTACGGATTTTCTGGAAACGGGTAATGTGTGTCTTGAATAATAATATATATATTGAGCTGGTGTATTTTCGCGAACATTTTTAGCAGTGGTTTAAAATAGTCTTTACAAATACAGGACACAATTATTGCGCTGATTATGACATTCCTTATTCTGGAATGTTTTTAAAGTGACTACTTAATTCACAGTTACACAAATTGTGTCATATAGACAACATCATGGAAGAGAAACATTTTGCATCCCAAACTAACCATTACGGACATTACAGACAAAACAATATTGATGACCTTCAAATCGGTTCTGCATTTGAATAGGGCCAATAGGCTGTCCATTCAGGAATAATAATCAATGTAGGATATAGGCTGTCTTTTACATATCGGTATTTTATCACCTTCTGCAAGACCACAACTATCAATCTACCGTCGCCAGTTCTATGAGCGAATAAGGTGGAAATTATGTGAAAGTTAAAAGAGATCCGCAGAACTTCATACCAACTTTGCAGTTATTTGTACTTTAATAAACAAAGAATTAGATATGCACAGTTTTAAGAAATAAAATTATTCCTAAAATGATCATTTTATTGTTTAAAATTACTATAATTTACATCGCTTGAAGTGGCTGACCTTGACCCCTGTGACGTTACGTCGGTAAGACATATCAACGCAAGATAAGTTATTGCTTGATAGTGACAGCCAGCAATAGTGTGTAAGAAAAAACAAAGCACATTCGGTTCCAAGCAGACTTTTTGACACAAGGCTGGAAAAAAGACACCCCAGTTTTGGTTTTCTAATTAGAAATGTTTGCCAAAATCTCAGAGGGGAATCAGAAATTGAACTACCTTTGAAGTTTGCATTTCACCCCAGCTGGAGGCCGTACAAATAAAACAGTATGGGAGACGCACGGTGCGCTCATCTGGCTTCCAAGTAGGGCTATGTGGTTGCCTATCGCCTGGTTTCAGTAACTTCGTGGGTGGTATATATGTTGTGACCTATTCATTGGTCAGACTGAAGGACAATGATGGTTTGCCCATTTTCAAACAAAAAAATAGTCTGGTCAAATTTTGTGTTGATATCCTTTGTTTTATTTGGTCTATTTTCGCGCTTTATAGCTAAGTTGCAACTGCATAAATATCTATCCACTTTACCACATGATTTTGAAAAGCAATGTGATAATTGTATAAATGAAATTTTCATTATTTAGATTATAGGTCTGTTGTGTGAAACTGATCAGTGGAACTACATGTTTTGAATAGTATATAATATTATAATAACGTCAAGTGTCCAAAAAACATGATTTAAAATGTAGGTCTGGATAGTTACCGGGTTTCATCATGCAGCGTTATTGACCGGGTTATGCGTGTATTCCATATTGCATCAATACTGTATAAGGCGTACGACTTCACTTTTGTTGGATACGAGCTGACCAATACAAGATTGGGTTGTGTTTTAATGTTTTATTTGTACCTAATGTGTTGTAATAAAACGACTGTTTGTGATTTATAGTTTTTATTTTCGTTTCACATTTTGTTATCTTTGCCTTCTTGTTGTAAATAACACGAACGAGCGTACGACTTGCACATGTATGGATGTAGTTGGATATCGCTGAGTGACGTCATGGCTGGAGCGCGGACCGTGTTGAAAGCAAACAATAAAGTGTGCGATCGTACGCTCACAGGTTACTTTCACTTTATTTGTTATGTCCTTGGCAATTCTGTGTTCGTTAGCTTTTAGGTCGGTTCATTTGAGAGCGTTTACAGTTTCAATCAGTCTAAACAGGCTTTTGTTTTGAATGTGCTCATATACCCGTTCGTTCACAACTATACATCTGTTCAACTTGGATTCTCAAAGCCGGAAAGCAAACCCCATAACAAAAATTAATATAAATATTATTTTGTATTAAATAATGCAGTAAAGATTGTAGCAGCGACAGTAAAATTAAATATACATTATACATTGTCCGCTATCAATAATTTTGCCGATGTGGACTAAAGGATGTTCCGGTCGATGGTTACCAATACTATTGTTAAATAAGAAACTATAACCAATCTGTTCGTTAGCCTATCTGGGTGCATCCACATCCCTATCATATTGACCGAAGTGATTGTATTAACCAAATGTAACAGGAATGTCTAGTATAAACTATTTAATTGATTGTAGATGCAGAGCTCTGTATCTCAGATCGTCTATCATGACATATAGCCTTCTCTAGAGATACAGAGTTTGAGCTCTCCTGACCGTGTAATTTTAATTTTTTTTACAATTACCGACTTTAATGTTATCAATTAACTGCTGTCCAATAATGTTTTGTAAGTTGAACGCTGTGATACATTTGTATGTCAATTGTAGCCCTAAGTAGAATAGTAGCCGCGTTTAAAAAGGTGGAACAACACGGTCCAATTGCATGTGGTCACGCCGCCATAGTCCCAGCTGGTCTCGACTCCCACAATGCATTACTCCGCAGGAGATTCACTACGGGTCGATTACACGATTAGAAGCGTTCAAACTCAGTAGCTAAATTGATTGAAGCTAGCGGAATGGATATAGAGTTGGTACACCCTGAGTTCGACTGTTATAATTTCAATTATTTAATAACCATTAATATATATATATAATTGATAAAATTTCTGTTTTATATCATTTTGTTTTTTTCTGTAATGTGATCTGTCCAAATAAAAAAGATTTATAAAAAAAGACCTCAACTTCAAATTGTCTAGGTGATTTTGTCAGATTTTTTCCAGTTTAAATAGGAAATAAATTCGGTCGTATGGGTTTGTTTTATTTTTATTTAGATCTAGACAAGCAGTCTGTTCCAATTGCTCTTGGAGCAACAAGCTTGTGTTTGCCGGTTCTTCAAATTGTTTGGCTAATAAGAAGGCGTTCATCGATCAGCTGAATACTCTCGAACCCTACCTCTCTGTGTGTTTAATTACAATAGTTGCGTTACATATTATATTTATTCTCTGTGTTGAAACCAATCTTTCATACCGTAGGTTTGCAGCAGCGGAAACATAAATACAAACTCCTTGAAATGTTTAACAGTCAAATCTATAGCTGCGTATTGCTTTAAAGGGTGGTGCAGCGAGACGATCCGAGCTAAATAATTTACTCTTACCCTTTGATCGGGTAGTTTTCTATCTTGGATTAGAAGCCAATTACTTAAAGGAGAAGGCACGCGATTTTACAGTGGGTTTTGGTCGTTTTGAAATACCATTTTAGTAACATAACAGCCCTCAGATCAAGTAACTTTATTAAAATTAAGTCAGTAATTAAACTATAACAAACCGGAAGTGACGTACGTGGTGCGAGTGACCCACAACATATCGTATGCTATTGTATTGTTACACGTATGACTATATCATTTCTGACAGGAATGATGCCTGCCTGCGTAGTACCTGGATGTGAGAATTATGAATTGGTTATTGCAAAAATAATTCAGTTTCTATGTTCCCTGAAAGATTTTTTTTTTTAAGGCAGTGGCTGGTAACAATCAGAAACAAAGATTTTCCAGTAAACGCATCATTTGATAATGAAAGGGACCTTCAGCACGAATTGAGCGAGCTAACAAAAAGAAGTTAAAACAAGAATGCTGTATATATCGTCTTTATTTCCATTTTGCCCAGAACATAAGGTTCGAAAAGTGCTATCGCGAGGTGCCGCGACGCCAGGCAGAAAGTAGGCAGAGCAGTTTTGCCGCGGGCTCAGCGAGTCAACAAGTGCTTGGGATTACGATCCTTTCTTCAGTATCTGATGCTGCAATCTAATTTTTATCAGTGAAGGAGATCGACGAACAAAGTACAGTAGATTTGTGTGAGTGACTAGATGCCCTTAGTTGATCAAGATCACCGGCTACTGACCTGTGTATGGTGATGTCAAATATTAGATGTCTCAACGTTTACGGCCATCAAGTGGCGATGTAAAAGCTGCGCTGTCCCAACTTTTACATCCATCAAGGCGATGTTAAACATGCGCTATCTCAACTTTTACCCCCACAAAACCCCTCAATAAATAACGAGGCTGACATGTGTGACCTGAATTATAAAATTGCCTCCGCCGGGTGTTCAAAAGCTTGTCAACTTGAGACATTGCGTCAGAATTGAGTTTCTTGGGCCGGTTGTTCAAAACTGTAATAACTTTTAACCATTGTTGTACGACGTCACGTCACAATCGAGTTTCTTTGTGACGTTATGAATTTAAGTCTGGCTTATCTTTTGAACAACCCAATCAGCAGATACACAGTTAAATTAAAGGACAAGACCACCCCAAACCCGTGTTTTCTACATAAGTAAAACATTTTCTGTCAAATGCAATACAGAAATTCTGATGTTCCCAACCCGATCATAACTCTAGTTATCATCCATTAAAGAGAAACGCTGAAACCACTTGAATCATCGAATCCTGTGTACAGCAGACTTCACTGATCTATCATTGGATAGTTCAAAATTGGCTGACCAACCAGAGTGTATTGTATGACACACAAAAAGTTTAACTTATTTATAGCATACGGTTTTTGGGTGGTCTTCTCCTTTAAGAGCTCCTGCAAAGCTACACTGGCACTGTATTTCTTAAAGGATAGTAGATAACTCCACACGGTGAAGGGTGTATGGTGAGTTGTAACAAAGACGCATTTTAAGACGTGAATTTGTCCAAAGCCACAATTGCGTTGACGTAAAAATCTGACATGATGTATGAACTATTAGATAACATCACTAGTGAATAACGGTGTATTATACCAATTGCTCAAAAATAGAATAATGTCAAAACAATTCTGGAAATATATCAACACGAATACATTTTGTTGTCTGGTCATCTCTCTACATATTTTTATCCCACTGTTTTTTCGTTTAAACAGTGCTAGTTTAGCGTTCTCGCTGCCACGACGCTAAAACTGAAGAGAAAATTATTTAAAAACTTAAAAATAATTAAGTTATAATTCTAAGAGGCGGATATCTGAGACAGCGTTAAAAGTCTGACTTTTTTCACGCATATAGGTATGTAAAGGCTTTTTCAGGACAGCGATAATATCGCTATACGATACGATAACCAATGTTCTACAGTGGAATAATCGGGGGTGGTGTGTTAAAAAATAGGCGATACTAAATACTTTAAAGGGAGGTAATCTGGTTTAACGTCACGTCACAAACTGGGTATAATTAGTCAGTGAACGTAACTAACGTAAATGACGTCACTATTGAGAATACGTTATACATCACAATCACGTCAACATCTTTTA
>JAVFBX010115041.1:0-15955 GCA_034783855.1 Mopalia kennerleyi
CCGTTAGATGACGACGGATTGTCCACTTCACATTCTACACAGCCTTATTACGGTGGAAAACCGAGAGGAAACCTCGTAAAAACCACCCCTACGATTGCCAGAGCCACATCATGTGACTCCCTCGTATACCTAAGGGTTGACAGACGGACTCGATCCTGTGAACGATAAATCGAAGTAGGCAATAGAAAGCGGGCTCGCTAACCACTACGCCACGGCCGCGGGCCTGTGAAATGCATGTAAATAATTCAGGTAAACTTTGTCCTAAAATAACAAAAATACAGGTAGGAGTCACTTTTTAAACACCATAAAATAATTTCATTGTAAACAATCTTACCCGTTTTCCAAATTTTCTTGTTTGAATACAGGAAGTGCCAAGAGAGCTTCACTGAAACAGAAAAAAAATGTTTAAAGGTTGAGTCCTTAATAGGAATCTTGAAGGAAAGCAATAGCCATGTTTCTGTTTATCTGCCTATTGATTTAATTTAGCTACCAGAGAAAACTCATCTTAAACTGATATTAAAGCATCAATTCAATCAATATCATTACTTTTTCAAGTAGCTTAAGTGTAAACAAAATGACAAAAATTATGAAATTGTTGGTAAATGAGCTTTATTCAATGTATTAAAAACTATGTGGGCACTTGGTTCATATAGTAATTAAACTTATTTTAAAATATTTGATGTGCAGATAAAACCAGCTGTGTTATATGGATGTGAAATATGGGGATTTCGTATGCACAAACAAATGGAAAGTGTGCAATACTCAACGTGTAATCAATTTATGTAAACTGGTAAAAGTACACCAAATGTCCTCTCACTAAGTGAATGCTGAAGACTACTGTTGTTTACAAATGCTGGTGTAAAGTGTATTAAATATTGGCTAAGAATAATTCAAATGGGTCACGATCGTTATCCAAAAAACTTTTTAAAAGGCATATAAAATGCTCTACAATTTGGACTTGGGCCTCAGAAATCAAAGCTCTGTTATATAGTTATGGATACAGTTATGTGTGGGAAGAACGGGGTGTAGGAACAGAAGTTGTCTTTTTATCTAGTTTGCAGCAAATTGTAAATGATGGATATATGCTAGAAATGTTTGCAACTCTAAATGATAGCACTACGTATTCTGAGTATGTTGGGTACAAAATTAGTCTAGACACATAACAATATTTGTTGTCTAACACAACTGTTGCTCATATTAGAGATTTTGCTAATTTACAGTAGGAACTGCTGGATTAGCCATAGATACGGGGAGGTTTAGCTATACCCCAAGAGAAAATCGCTACTGTGAATTATGTGACAAAAAGGTGGTAGAAGATCAGTTTCATTTCATAATGGTATGCCCTCAGTTAGAATATTTGCGTAATCGGTATATACCGACAAAGTATTTCAAGTCAAGAAATAAACATAAATTCAATATGCTATTAAGCAATACAAATATAACTGTTTTATCTGGTCTCATGGCTTTTTGTCATAATGATCTGGTTTATAGAACTGTTGTACTCGGAAAATAAGTTATATCCTGTTCAATCCCATGCATGCATTGAAGTGTATATCATGTATTCATGTATTTGGGCTTATGGCCTAGGCCTATATACAATAAAGAAGATTATTATAATAAAGAAGATTATTATATAAAAAAGAATATTGCACCTGAAAGTTGTGAAAAAAATGTACCCTTTTTGTTATTGGTGGAGAAGACAATGGCACCTGGATGTCACCAGGGAATAAAAGACATCAGACAGGGAATAACATATTGCAGGAAACGAGATTTTTGAAGTTTAAACGGATATTCATAAATCCACTAGTTCCACACTTAGCTATCTGGAAAAAAAAGAGAATAACAATAAGTTCCATGGTAGAGTTATGCGATGAGAGTACAGATAAGGGATGTTATGGCAGACATTTCCGTTACACCTGCGGCCTTAATCTTTATTTTTTTTCAGCCATAAGGAGTCAGGTAGGTTGGGAGATATTGTTTAGATGGCATTTAGGTGTAATGCGCTGAAAAAAAAGGTACTTTCTAACGATATGACGTCATCCAAACACATGGTATTTCTATAAAATATAGACTCCTATAGGCCCCTATGTATTATTGGCTCGTGAAAATGACAGTAAGACAAACCAGTTGAAATTTTATTTAACATTATTGTATCAGGGACACGTGTTCAATTTGGGAAAACCATTGTTCTTCAAGAGGTGCACTCTTTACATAACATAACACAATTCTGTGGATTTCAACTTCTAGATTATTCAGAAGCAGCGTTTCAGTGCAGATACTACACCCGTCATCAATGAAGCTCGAGAAAGCTTCTAGAATCTGCACTGAAACTTTGCTTCATAATAAATACAAAAGTTGCAATTTATAAAATTGTGTTATGTTACTGCTACAACTTCCAAATTCGACAGAATTTACTTTTTGCATTGTTGTACGACATATTTTTGTCGAGCGGGTATTCGCGATGTTGAATCATCTTTCCACTAATGTTCCCATTCCGCCTGGTAAGATAAAAATTTAAAAAAATATATACGTGTTGTTTATATGTATGTATTAAATAAATGCATTTTAATTCTTCCAGTCACAATTTCATTTCAGTCGGTCCACAGACATATGCCGTAATGTAGATTATCATGATAAAATACACCACAGTAGACCGCTGAATTGTTGTTAGAGATTCAGCCGACAGACCGATTCCTTATTTTCTGGTGGCGGTGAAGGCACACTTGTAGATCACCCTGTCCATTAATTAATTCATTTCCAAGTTACAGATTGAACCAGACAAGCATCAGTACTAAGGCGGATTTGATTTATATGGCCAATCCCCTTTTACCAGTTAAACTAGGGCTAAAGTTCCAACGCTTTTTTCTGGCATATTCGCCATGTAAGACATAGCGTGGAAATCTCAGTCCTGGATAAGAGTTAATACTGAACATAACTATAATCTAACTGGAACCTAACCGTAACCCGACACTAACATTGACGCCCTTTGTTATATTGCGGACTCTCCCTTTGTGTAAATACTGCAATTTGAACTAAACTGTGTTTTGAGGATATTTGAAAACAGGGCATGTTTTTTCTGGACCATTTATGAAAGACGTGTTGAAAGGTGTCATTAATCTGGCTTATTGGTTCTTAACACCGTTCCGACCGTTCACTTATTAGATTCATTTGGAAACTAATCTTTCTCAACTTCTACTGTAAGTAAAGACAGTATTCTGATGTTTGTTATAAACTGTCGTTCGCCATTCTGGATTCAATTAATTGATAACGAAAAGCAAAAGGGACATGTTTTTTATCAGAAATTATGACAATTCCATATAGAACCATCCTCCGTTCACAAAGAACCTTCAAATAACCATTACTTGTAAGTGTAAAGTTAAATATCTCCACCAATGTAAGCGACTCTCCATTCGTATGGTTATGTAACGTTGTGTGACTTGACGTCTCTTTATAGGTCAGTACAGTTAAATTGTATGCTTCTCCGGATTTGAGACACTTGATGTTTAATGAAACGCTAATGTATACCGCAGATAAAGATTCGCCCCTCTATCTTGGATAAACATGCGAAGTCATTCTGCCACGAGCCTCTGTATCTCAGTCGTTTGAACTCGGACACTGCTAGCGAGACAGGAGTTTGAATCACCATGGAGACAAGCACATTTTCTCTGAACAACAAAAGTTCATATTTGCCAGAACCACATCAGTAAAAACAGTAAAACGCAATAGTGGGTTATTCTCGATAAAAATAAGCCATTTTAATAAGCTTGTGTCTGTCATTCCGTAGACAAAAATTCACCGCCCTTACTTGGATGGAAATCCGTAATCGTTCTACCGTGAGCCCGTGTGGCTCAGTTCTACCGTGAGCCCGTGTGGCTCAGTTCTACAGTTCTCTTGAGCGCTGGCCCTACTATCCACAGGCTCCAGTTCGCTGGAGCGCTGGCCCTGCTATCCACAGGCTCAGTTCGCTGGAGCGCTGGCCCTGCTATCCACAGGCTCAGTTCTCTTGAGCGCTGGCCCTGCTATCCACCGGCTCCAGTTCGCAGGAGCGCTGGCCCTGCTATCCACAGGCTCCGATTCGCTGGAGCGCTGGCCCTGCTATCCACAGGCTCAAGTCGAATCCCGGTGGAGGCAATCACATTTTCTTTCTCTACAATAAACGCCTATGTTCGTTTTCTCTCAATTTTTTTCTCTCGCTGTTATGTTTGGTCTTAATCTCAATATC
This sequence comes from Mopalia kennerleyi, assembly GCA_034783855.1. NCBI lineage: Eukaryota > Metazoa > Mollusca > Polyplacophora > Chitonida > Mopaliidae > Mopalia > Mopalia kennerleyi. Next base: position 4,223 of record JAVFBX010115041.1, read on the forward strand.
AGGCCATGTATCTGATAAAGGAACACAACCATGCACCCCACGATAAACAGCAGTCCACAAATGATCGACAAGTACAAATAAACAGTTTAATTACAAATCTGATATCGCCCGGAAATGAATGAATTTTAATGCATTGCAAGTGACAGTATGATTTAGTAAACATCTCTGATTTGTGATGAAGATTTATCATTAGACAAGACCACATCATTGTGGCAGTATTAAGGTAGACAGACCCCGGTCGTTCACCTATAACCCAAGGCACATCGACATATTTTGTTTGAAAGCCGGTCTTGTATTATGCTCACCGTTCAGCGGTTCTACACAAATCGGAAAAAAGATTTCTGTATAAATGTTGATTAATGAGAACAGTCTTGCAGCCACTCTTGTAGCGCCTAAGGCACATCACCTCTGTAAAGTTTGAATCGGGGCTAACTTTACCGAGGTAGGCAACTCAACATTTTATTGTTTGAAAGTCGGTGTTGGATATTACGCTCATCGATCAGTGATCCTTCAAATCCTAAAAAACGGATCAGTATAAATGATGACTAATGAGAGCAGTCCTGCAGCCACTCTTGTAGTCCCCAAAGTAGTGTGGTAACTAAGGAATTCGTCTCACTGGAATGTCAATAGACATGTGACTGACGAAATATAATCATTGGACAGAAATAAGCATAGGCTAGGCCAAAGCATTTTGATCTCGCTGGTGTGTCCTTCGCATCGAAGTAGTTGACATGGGAACACGATGTGACTGATGAGATAGAAAGAGAAAGGGCAGTGTATCACAGTTACTGTCTACATGTCTGTACAAAAGGTTACAAAGTACTCAGATTTTTTTTTTATAATGTTACGTGATTCTTGCTATACTTTTAATAGTCACGTGTTTATTAAACATGATTGTCGCTCCCAAACCGAATAACCAACACAGACGTTACTTGAAATATTAAGTCCTGGTCATGTTTATTTATTTTCAGCCACGGATATACATACTATATCTTTAACTCCATAAGAGCCAACTACATGGTATAAATACTTACTTATTTCCTGATGCAGAAAATACCAGGTGATTTCTTCGTTAAAACCTGAGACTAGCATATACATTAGTCCCAGTTAAAACTAACTCGTTTTGTTATAGTAGACTCCCAGTCAGTGTTATCTCGTCAGATAATTAGAACTAGCTCTAGGGGTCACAGTAAACTCCATCTTAAATCTATATGTATTTTTACATTGATATAACTGGGTATTATACAAGAAATTACGGTTCAGGAAGTATATTAAATACTTCCATGAATAAGCTCTGTTGACCGTATAGTTATTTCAACTCAGGAAAATATTCGTAACAGGGACCGCCGATCAGTCAAACTGGGGTATAGCTTCAACTCGATAGCAATGACTATATGGGAGATGGCGATGCGAGTTATGGAGATTAATGTAGGGTATATAGTAGATGACACCTCAGATCATCTGATTATTTGTAATGAGCCTTCTCATGCGATAAAAAGCGTCTCACTTCCATGATACAGTCGACTTGGTCGTTAAGCTGGATATGTTTTGTGGTGTTATTGGGTAGATAAAGATGAATTGTTCGTTTGTCATTAGCTCTGATTTTCCTTTGTGGTGTTATTGGGTAGATAAAGGTGAGTTGTTCGTTTGTCATTAGCTCTGACCTTCCTTTGTGGTGTTATTTAGCAAATAAACGTGAATTGGTCGTTGGTCATTAACTCTGATCTTCCTTTACGGCCTTATTTAGTAGATAAAGGTGAATTGTTCGTGGGTGGTCATTAGCCAGGACCATGCTTCATGGTGTTATTTAGTAGATAAGGTTGAATTGTTCATTGGCCAATTAACCAGGATATGTTTTATGGTGTTATTTAGCAGATGAAGGGTGAATTGTTCGTTGGTCATTAACCCTGATCATGTTTTGTAGTGTTATTTGGAAGATAAAAGCAAAGTATTCGTTGGTTTTACCCTGATGGTGTTTTGTGATGTTATTTGGTAAATAAAGAAGAACTGTACGTTGGTCATTAACCAGGATCATATTTTGGGGTGTTATTTGGTAGATAAAAGTGAATGGTTTGTTGGTCGTTAAGTAAGATAATGTTCTGCAGTGTTATTTGGTAGATAAAGGTGAATGGTTCGTTGGTCGTTAACTAAGGTAATTTTTTGTGGTGTTATTTGGTAAATTAAGGTGAATTGTGCGCTAAATAAACCAGGATAATTGCTTGTGGTGATTTTAGTACATAAAGGAGAATTGTTAGGTCCTTGTCCGGTAAATTATAACAGGTGAATTCAACGGTACTAAGACGAAGAGTAGAGATCTACTGGGCCACAATACTTCCCAGGAAGATCGTTATGGCCCATGTTTATCCCACAGCCGTCATCCGTAATAACAAACTAGATTGCAGTTGATGGTTACAACATGGAACCCTTTTATAGACTTACTATCTGGAGTCTACATTGTAACATCGCAGTCGGTTCCTGTGCTTGCCAGGTCTTTAATAAAACAAATATTTTCCGTTATGAATAGACAATATTATCTAGCTTGTTTCCGGACTCTGCGTTTTCACATCAGAATAACATCGAGAGAACGGATATCCCACACAAATTGTACACTTGTTATGCGTCATATTAACGAAACACTGACGTCACAACCTATTTCTGACGAAGAAAGAAAAGACAGAAACAAAGATTAAAACAAAGACATTAGTAAATCTATTATAAGGGAACATTCTGTCGTTTCTTTGTTGCATTGGTGCTTGAAACACATTCCCTTGTTTGTTATAACACATATTGTATCCTTTCACCCACTATGTCCAGCTCTCATGTTGACATATCCACTTTCGAGGGTGGGAATCCGCAAAATCTCTTTTCTGACTTACCTTGAAATTATCCAGTAAGAATAAAATATTGTCCACCAGAAAAACAAGTGCAACCTTTCATTGATTACGTATCTGATAGTCTTTTTAAAATTAATACAAATATATTTAGCTTGGTGACTTCAATACTCATTTTTTAAAAACCTCATACCACCATCCATGAAATCAATTTCTTAATCAAATCGAATGAATTATTTATTTATGTGCCGCAAAACACCCATCTCCTTTATCCGATTCGTTTATAATAGACGAAAATAACCTAACTGATTGAACAAAATTAGCAAATAAATTTAACAACTATTTAAGTTCAGCTGTCCCAAAACTACGAAACAAAAAACCCAACCCACAAACAGACGTTGCCGATTATTTACCTGAACAATGTGGAAAGCAATTTAACTTTAATATTATTACCCCGACCGATGTTCAATCAATCATAGACAAACTTAAAACTACTTCTGCAGGTCTTGATAGAATATATATGTCATCCTTAAAACTCATATCTAAGATCATATCTGAGTTCTCAGCATACATCATTAATTTATCATTCCACACAGGCATCTTCCCCAGTTCATATAAAATCGCAACAATAACACCTATATTCAAATCCGGTAACAATCAACCTATAGAAAATTATAGACCCATCTCTGTTTTGTCCTCGTTTAGTAACATAAAACGATTAGCTTGTGATATGGTTGTAAATCATCTGGACAATAACAATATAATATCATATCATGAATATGACTTTAGAGCCAATCATTCAACTTTATCAGCTGCATCATCATTATATCGCAAACCTATTTCAACAAAAGAAAACAAACTCTTTACATTTTTTAATTTCTTGATTTGTCCAAAACTTTCGACACAGTAGATCATGATATTTTATTTCATAAATGACAGTGTTATGGTTTTAATAATCCTTGGTTTCATTATTAATTATCTGACAGATCTCAAACAGTTTCTTTCAATAGCATTTGATCATCCACCAGTCCAATTGATTCTGGCGTTCCCCAAGGCTCTATCATTGGTCCAATTCACTTTATAATTTATATAAATGACATCATTACATGCTTTCCCTTACTCCATTTCACGATTTATGCTGACAATACATCAATTTGCTATTCATCTGAAAAACATTAACGCTGCATCAACAATCACGAATCAGCAGGAACTCATTAACATACAGCGTTGGGTATCAGCAAATCGTTTACCGCTTAACATTCCCAAAACCACTTAAATGATAATTAGTACAACTGGCACATGTGCCATTCCTGCTCACTCAGATATACATATCGATACTAAAAATATCCAAATATTTACTGAATACAATTTTTAAGGTATCATTCTTTGTCACAAAGTCACATGGAATCTTCATGTCAATCATATTTCCCCAAAATATCTCTAAACATCCGCATCATACGGCATTTAAGAAAAATATTAAATCACATCACTCTTCTGATTCTCTATCGCTCCTTAATATCGCCATACATTACATACCCTAATGCTCTTGGGGAAAAACTTCACTTCACTTCAACAGTAACTCGCCCTTATAACAGGGATATAACACGTTCTTTATAGAACTTTATTCCCGCCGTCATATACGTTACTTGGAATTTGAAAGTCTCCAAATATGAAAGCAGACAGTCAGGCAACATCTTTGACTTGGCGTATAGATGTATTTGACGCACAGTAAAACCCCCAAAACAACCCGAAAGTTCCGTACAAGTTTCAGAAGACACTATATACGATGCATATTAAGTGAGTTTTGTAGGTGTGGTAAATAAGTTAAGACAAATATATATTGTAAATATGCCTCACATATTTACAATATTTATATACGATTTATACGTATAAAGACAGAAATAGAGCTCTTCCGTGGCCTCAAAAGTGACTCTTCCTAAATTCCCCCTTGTATGCAGTAAACTGTCGACAACCAATCAGAAATAGGAAGTTGCCTCCACCTGGCATCGAGTCCTCGATGACAACGGCATCAGACTCATCTGAGATTTAACAGCGAAAAACGCCGCAGAAAAAGTATTCCAAAACAATTTTTTTTCTGATATTTTGATGCCATAAATTATATCGATTGTGCAGTAGACGTGTTTTAAAATATGCTCGCAACAACCAATTCCCTATATTTGTGCTATGTCTTTTATAAAATTAAGAAAACTAAATTAAAAGTGGAGGCGGCCATGTTTGATTTTTTTTTTATCGGAAATTTGGTAGATGAACAATCGCACGCTTGGATGTAACGTGTGTTTACCCCCTTGGGAATTAAACATATCACAACACCACAAGTTTGTTTACGGTATAATGGATTTATTATTTTAAAGTATAGGCTGTTTTTCGCCTTCGAGATTGATTTTAACTATTGGTATGCTCATGCAGTGAGAGTCTGTAAAGGGAGGGAGTCGGAACTGCGATAAACAAAGCGGTCATACTTGTTTCATCAAGACCGCTGAGCTGTGTCCTTGTTATGTAACCGATGAAGTGTTAAAATTGATGATAACATGCGGAGATGAAAGCATTATACGCCTGAATTGCCGCCCTGTTGTTAAGATGGGTATACAAGATCTACAAAAATAAATCGTGACTACCAATGAGTAAAGGAGAAATGCATCTAAGTGTCTCATTTCATCATAATTTTTAATTGCGCCATTTGTTTTTTTCGCAAAGGGTAATTACAGCATAGTTTAATAGAAGACTATTCCCAGTCTACAGAAAGATGAGAGAGTATAAACAGTACAGCATATAACAGACAAGCATTTAAACAATGCTCGACTGACTTTGTGATTAGTGTCCAATTTAATGCCTCACTGTATCCTACATAAAAATTGTCTTTGTGCGTTGCCTAGGGTATAACTTTTGTGACGTATTTACGTTGACGAATTACTCAATTGAGTGGTAATGTAAGCCGGCTGCATTTAGTGGAATACATAATTATTCAGTTTAAATGCTGCTGTCATTCTAACCAACCTAATCCTTACTGCAATTAAAGAGTTCCGATATATATAGTCCATCAATTTTTGATATACAATGAGAATTTTCATTTCTCATCAATTAAGCTTTATTATGTTCAATAAGTACCATACACCACCAAACTGCCTTTTTCCCAGTATATTACGTAAACTTTACTGTGGTAAAGGGGAAACTATTGCACGCAAACAAAGACTTTACATGACTACCAAAGACTTTACATGACTACCAAAGACTTTACATGACTACCAAAGACTTTACATGACTACCAAAGAATGCCATACAAGACATCAAAAGAGATGTTGCCTCTTAATAGCAGTTGAACAGTTAGCTGCCATGCAGTAGATGAAGCGTGAGAGTAATCTAGATGTAGGCCTACAGTCCCAAGGCATAAAACTCGGAATGATGTTACAATAAATGATAGATCAGTGGTACATACAGTTTAGACTAAGCTGTTACTGGCGTTTGATTGATCCAAAAGTAATAAAATCGACCTCACTAATATAGGGAGATACAGAAGTTTCCAGATTTTATTTTAGAAACAAATCACATAGAACACTCTGGAAAGCCTAGTTTTAACCAATCAAAATATTTTCAAAACAATTTCCTCAAAATCAGAGAAACTATACTAGAAGAGTCTGATTCATGTAAACAAGTTGAATGGCCGGTGATAATTGGATCACAAAAAGTTTTAAAAAATCCATATGTAAACAAAATATTACGTTTGAAATAAAACTTTCCTAAATCATAAATAATATTGAATCCGTATGTCCTCTTACCTAGCTTTGTCTTGTTTGAATATGCACCAGCGTGTTCAGTACATAAAACATTCACTCATGTTCAAATTTAATTATATGGCGCGCATTTCAACCTGATTTTTTTTTTTGAAAAATTACCAGCATCTTCAGCTATCTGTTGTTGACAAAAGTGTATCAACTCTTACCTTCTTCTATTGTTTATACGCGAGGGGGTATACTGCTGAGAAATGATTGATTTTGCGTGCATATATATGGACGTCGAGTGGTCGTTTTATGGATCAATCTTACCCACAAATGTTAAAGGTAGAAATCGAGATGGTTTAACAAATTTAGCCCATACAATTGTTATGTATTTGAAGATTGATTGGAGAAATATGGCAGCGCTCGTTTAATCAAAAGGTTAAAAGACAACTGGAGCGTGGCTATATACTACTGGCCTAGTATATGAGGAGTTATTGCAGTTTGCTATCTTAAGCAATTACAACTGTCACAGTTCAACCAAAAGTTCCCACTGGATGTCAGTAGCAGTTTGCACAATGCATTACTTCAGAATGTTACTTGATGGTTGGTTAATATTTGTAATGATCTTCATATTTTCGGGGAATATGTAGGGCCTGTAAAGGTTCTGGTGCAAGTACTGAAAACCACCATAGGTCTGTCCGCGACTGGATTTCAAGGGAATATAACTGATACGGAAATTCGGAACACTGTCCATACTCGATAATATGAGGTGAAAAGAAAGAAAACGATTTAGTATATTTTGGATAAATGAAGGGAGAAATAAATTTGATTGCCTCCACCGGAATTCGAATCTGGTGCAATTTCATATATGTATTGATAACCGAAAATTACCTTATTTTGTAGGCCTTTAGAATGTGGAAGAGGTTACAGTATACAACAAGAACATCTCCTACATGGATGGCAACTTTTAAGTTCGCCCCTGGTCCTCCAGTGCGTATTTAATTAAGATAGACTAACTTGTTTTCGAGTTCTACTCCGGAAACATAATTCACTTCTGTTTATGAATAAGTTCAACTTTTTATCCATAAAAGTAATTAAAAAACGTTAAATGGGCGAGTCCATCATAGCAAAGGGCGCAAATACAAACCATGGCGAATGATTCTACCGAGTTAGGTAGACCTTAAGCCTTAGGCCTACATCTAAGAATTCTGCTTTAGAAAAAGATTGGAGCTGACCGTTCAAACGGCCAGACGGAAAATGTGGTACAGCTGCTAGTGATTGTATCTACCAAATATAAGAGAGGCCTAATATGTTTTTAGTTCGCGTTCGGAAAGGGATAGGGGACATCTGGACGGACACCAGACAAACGGACGAAGGCCATACTATAATAAGACCGATTTTCATCGGGCGCATTTAAAGAACAGCAATGTCTCTAGATGTCTCTGATGTTGTGTAAAGTACCCGGATGGCTATCGATACATGTATCCCTAAAAATAAATTTCCAGTTGGGAATTCGTCCATGTTTCACACCTTCTACATATAGCAGGAAAGAAATGATGCTATAGTTTCCTCATCTCCCATCGAACGAACACTTAAATAATAGAGGCCCATATCCGGCGATGTCGTATCGCGCAAGTAGGTGACATTAATGGAATTTGGATTGTATTAATAGTTTTGTCACTATATATCATGGTAAATTACACATTGCCAACAAGACACAGTATTCGTTATCTCACACAAGAATTCACAAGTGACTGTTTACCATGGATTATTCGGTTCTAAGACACGATCGGCAAGTCTTATGAAGAACGTACTTCAACAAAAATCATGTTTTGTTTGGCCTTTAGCCGCGTACTTCAGTTTTGATTACGCGTATCATTGCGCGCAGCTCGATTGGTGCAGCACAACACCCTCAGAGTTGTCGTTCCGTTTAACCCCTTGGAGAAATAGCATCATAACAATGGCATGAGCCGGTGCATTTGATTTAAACGGTCGCCGCCTAATCCCCAAGGCTTGCGTACAGCCTGCTTGGTCATAGATCAGGACCGTTTTGTTTGGAGCGATATTCGCTAAAATGGCATAAATTATGCGGCCGTAGCCAGACAAATTACAGCTGTATCAATCCACCTATGATGCTATGATGTCATTCACCTGTTGATCAATGCAATTCGTTTTTTAAAGTCTTACCAATTTAATTATTCTCAAATCTATTTTTTCACCCATTTTAGGTTGACCCACATAACAAATTTTCAAAGTTTTACCGAACAAGATTTTTCGTAACTATGGTTAAAAGTAGGGCGCCGTCTCGTGAATTCCTGTTAATATAGTAATGGCGCGGGTTTATCCCAACTTTCCCAGGCTGCGATGACACGCTAGATTGTACTTGATGGTTACAAAATGGAGCCTGTGGTATAAAATGTAAACTTTGGGTGTTTCTTGACGTGAAACCCTATTCCACACGTTGTCACGCTTGGGCATTATTGCGCAATGGCATGGCATAGTGTACGATAGTTATCTTGATTTCTTCCACAATAAAAACTTTCGCGAGAATACGATTGTCCCACCTAGTTCGAGTAATCGTCAATGCGCAGCAGTGTGTAGGACTATCGATATCTCTTTGTTATGTCCGAACATTGAAATACATTGAACTTCCATTCAACACAGGGAAAAAGAGCCTTTACATGCTCGATATGACAAACAACCAAGAATAGGCTTGATTAAGGCCAGTGCGCGATAAGAATATTCTCTCTCTCGCAGTTGTTTACCGTGCTATTCAGGCAGAGTCGATACAATGTCTGAAAAGGGCCGAAGCTGTATTTGATTGGTCTCTTTGTTTTTATCAATTCGCTATGATCTTTGTCTGACCACTGGAGCGGGGTACGTGTGGCAAGGCTGACGACAAGAACTTCGTGGAGAGATGACAATGGCCTGGGGAAGATGCATTAGATTACAACCGGAAGTGGGCTTATATCCTTGCCTTACGTACAGCCCGCTTGGTCATAAACCTGGACCATTTTGAATGTAGAGATATTTGCTAAAACGGCGTGAACTTTGCGGTCGTTTTCAGCGATTTACATCTGTATAAATACACCGGGACTATGCTATGATGTCATTCAGTTGTAGATAAATCCAATTCATTTTTTTAAAAGATACCAGATTCACCCCAATCAAACAAACACACTAGTTTTATCATTCTTAAATGACAAAAAATGATCCATTTTATGTTGAATTACATAACACATTTTCAAATTTTGAAGCACTTGGCTTTTTTTAACTGTTGTTAAAAGCAGAGCCCAGCTAGTTTATCACAAAGTTCCCAGTTTGCGTTGATAAGCTAGATATTGCTTGATGGTTACAAAATGGGGAAGACATGTTTAAAATTTGATATATTGACCTGGGCCCGTATTCATAAAGCTACTTAAGCATTTCTCAATGTTAAGCACTAATTAGCCAAAATTTAAGCCTTCCATTTTCCTTTGAAGAAAGTAAAATTTGAAATAATTTAGTTCACATTTTATAAATTTCACTTATAATTTTTCATTTGAAGTCAGAAAATGTTCAGAAAAATAGTGATCATGTACCTAAAATGATAGTTCAAAATTCGCTAAATTTTTCCTTAACTTTACAAAAGACTTAAGGTAGGTCGGCCCCTTCGAGGTCAAAATTTGTCTGTTTTTATTTTTATTTGTTAATACAAAAATTCACATTATTAGCCTGCATTCAGTGAAACAATTATAAAAAAATTCCTTTAATTTTAAGTTTGAAAATTGTGATTCAGTGCATTGTCAGTGTACAGCCGGATGGTTTCTGCCCGAATTCTAGCATTTGATTTTTTGTTGATAGGCAAATTTTTCAACGCTGTTTTCTCAAAACCTGTTTGAGTTATAACCCTAAAATTTGACATGCTTGATGATGACATATTAAACTAAAAACGGTCCTTCAAATTTTATAAATGTAAAGAAATAATTCTTGATTATAAGCACATCATATTGAGCCCATATACGAATTCTCTGCACGAACCTCTTCCGTGGCCTGTTTACTGAGGTTTTTGATATAAAGTCTAGTAGATGGTTCACCCGCCTCATACTTTCTGAACACTGATATTCTTCTCATTTCTGGTGAAAAAAGAAAAAATTTACCAATAAATTCAGGTTTGATACATGTAGTTTGATTAGTGTTAAATACCTCGCATTGGAAAGTGCAACATTGAATTTCAGAAAGTGCTTAACATTTATAGGATTGATTGATTGGTGTTTTACACCGTTCTTATGGGTATTTCACTTTTATGAAGGCAGTGTATTCCAACAATAATTGACACCAGCCAGACGGAGATGTGAAGCGTTTCCAATATGTTGGAAAGTTAATTTTCATCCCGTGCTAAGTACAGACAGTAGTGCAACATTTCAAACTAACTTCCCCTAGCTAGCTAGGGGGGTAAATTTAGTAAGAAGACAAACTGTAATACATAGAGAAAGATTGGTAACAATTTGATCACTAAGCCTTACAGCAGGTCATCACATCAATAAAATATAATAAAACTTTTCTCCTACCTTCACTTGAAATTCTTCCTTTTCTTAGTTCCTCTGAGCTGACAAACCTTGATTTATCAACTATTAATTCATCATCTTCATCATCATTATCAACAGGCTCTGTACTCTGAAATGATTTATCAACTATTAATTCATCATCTTCATTATCAACAGGCGCTGTACTCTGAAATGATTTATCAACTATTAATTCATCATCGTAATCAACAGGCTCTGTACTCTGAAATGATTAAAGTGACAGTGTGTATGTGATAATTAGCACTATCTCCTTACATTAGATTCAAATTTGTCTGATACTTTTGCTTGTCTCATTGGGTTTGTTTGTTTGATTGGTGTTTAACTTTGTACTCAAGGGTATTTAACTTATATGACGACGGAGACATATACAAAATATACAAACAGATCAGCTTTCTGTTCCCCTTTAGCTCTGAGAACGCCAGGGCAACAGAAAGCTCCTCTTTTCTCGCCTCTTATGATTGACTGAGGAAGCCGAGGGAGTATTCTGCAGGACTGGCCAACCCAAGGCCTTAGGCAGACACCCGTCCACCCGTCCAAGTGGACGCCCTGAAGTGAATAATTGCCTCATTTGGACACCCTGTTTTAAGAAATTTTAACATGCAA
>JAVFBX010115152.1:2375-15954 GCA_034783855.1 Mopalia kennerleyi
ATCGGCAAAAGTTGTGACATCGGCAAAAGTTGTGACATCGGAAAAAGTTCCACAAAATGTTAAAATAAAGGAGAGTGTAATTTAATTCAACGACGAACGGCTAAAATATAAATTAAATTAAGTGAGATAAGGGATGACAAGTTTGTGTTTAGTATGGCCTCGGTGACCTTTATCCATGCAAATTGTAGTGATCATTTACATAGCGAAGAAGTTTATGACGTGACATCGGCAAAAGTTGTGACATCGGAAAAAGTTCCACAAAATGTTAAAATAGAGGAGAGTGTCATTTATCATATTTAGTACATTATCAAACAAGCATGTCCTTAGTTTCTTGATATTTTTATACTCTTGTGTTTTCATATAAGGTGGACTTGTCGATTTATTTATAGGTATAACTTTTAGCACTATTCAACAAATAAGCTGTAATGTGTGCACATGTGCACGTGTGTGCACACATTACAAACAAAACAAAGAGAAAAGAGTAAGCCATCTGAAAAATTAATATTATCTTATTATTTACACAGTGACATTTAGCTCTTGGAAACATAAAGAAGTTTCCATGGTGACAAATGTCACTTTATCTATAGCCAGACTAAAAAATGTGTTCAGAGCAGAATGCCCAAATCTTAAATAGGTCTGTATTTATTAACAGAGACCTTAAGGTAATATAAAAATTCCTAATATAGGTGTAGATACTGCTATTTTATTTTAAGAAATGCTGATATTATACGACAAAGCGAGTACTCCTTTATTAAAACAGTATGGCATTTTAGGTGGAAAAATAATAATTATGCAATTCAGAAACGGGAGATTCATTGGAGGCCATTTCACAAACTATAACAAACACTTGGCCATTATCAGTCACATGTACATGTATCACATTTGCTCATCCCCCAGCCATAGTCTATTAATTATTGCTTCATGACATTTTGCTCCATCGACAACTCGCCCAGTCTTTGCTCCGACGATCACTGCTTTAACCAATTGTTCAATCTGCAACCGATATATGTGAATGTCACTGCGAACCATTGGTCAATCTGACTTAGTCGGGGGACGTTTGTTACGAAGCATTTCTCTACAGAGCTAATATAACCACTGAAATGTCTCCAGAGCAGAAGTCTTATCCAATTGTTGGGTCACGTTTAGGTTTCATCAATATCTTCATCTATAAACGCAACATCCCGTAAATCTAAATTCCCCACAGTACTATCAATATTCCCTATAGACGAATCTAATGCACTCTGTGTATATGCAACTGAGGCGGTAATATTAACACAACTCCGGACGTTATCACTGAGGACACACGTTTCGTCTTTCGTTATGGCAGCTAATTCTTGAGAGTGTTGCAGATCTTTTCTCTTAATGCTGGATGCAAAAGTTCGTTTCTCGTTTACCACTGCTGCCGCTGACAGGTTGGCAAAGGCGGACACGGCTGACTTGTTTTTACGAGCACTCCTACTGGCGATCCGCCCTGTAGCATGAAAATTAACAAACAGGCTTCAAATGAAGGCTTAATTTTGTAAACAGTTATGTGAAAAAATGTTATGCCTTTTTTGTTCAAGTAAGTTATAGGTTAGACAACTGGTATGGTTCATCTAGTACGCAGTGATGTGTTATGAAGGGACCCTGTTCAATTTTTTTCTTCTCTATATTTTAATTACCAACACTCGTGGCTCAGACAGTTGACCTTGAAACAAGACTCAGTTATGAAAGATATTGAACAAGATAAATATGGCGGACATTAGAAGTAAAGCTGCAACTATTCATCCGCATTTACATATTTTTCAGATTGTATCCGTAAACAGCGTAGATTAATTGTTCAAACTGAACAGAAGCGAGAGAATTTCAGAAAGCGTACAAATTCTACGTGAAATATGTTTAACAGATTTACACACCTAATGTCTGATTAACAATCCATTCCTCTATACCTCTCTGCAAGCACATCTTTTCTACTCCCATTAACTGTTCCTAAAACACAACAAAATATATTTCCTATACACTCTTATAAAAATATGGCTGTAATGGAACCCTTCAGTCATGGCTCTGGTGGAACCCTTTATGGTTCTGTATGGAACCCTCGCATCAACTGTTCCATGTATTTCTCCCTTGTGCTTGTGTCAAAGAACCGTTTTTGTCGTTCTTGTTCCATATAGAACCATCCTCTTGTATACAGATCCCTCAAAGAACCATTATTTCTATGAGTGTATAACACCACAGACGTTGCGCTATAAGCAACATGATGGAATTCCATGTGTGACCTTACAATATATATTCAAATGAAATACTAATAATAAAAACTTACTTTGGTCAGGAGAATATCTAATTCAGTTTCCTTCAGTTGATTTCTTATCTGCTTTATAGATTGGTACACCATTAGCAACCTAAAACGTCCATAGTCCATAATGGCGATTATAAGGCCTGCAAAATACCAATGTTCAAACGATAAACCAATTTCTACTTTGGTTATCATTGCAAACCCACAATGTTGCTAATGCCTCTGCTTCGTTTACCCTTTTATTGACAATTAAATGCATATAATACAGTTAATAAGACTGGTCTATTACCGACCAGTTGTTTCACAATTACCTAAGCAAGAGCCAATATAGTTTTTCTGATAGTTTAGAAATGGGAATGTTTATCATTTTATAACAATGATATTCTATAAATAATTCTCCTTACAATCAAATAAGCAAAAGAACTTACTGTTTGCCAATCGAATGATTCTGCCCGGAAGAATAAAACTGAGCCTATAAGCGGATTCTTGAATAGTAATAGTGGCGTTTCCGCTGACGAAAGCCACATCACCCATAAAGGAAGCCATAACCACAACTGCATCAAACACCTGTGGAACAGACAGTGTTGCAAATTGCAAAACCCGATGCACTTGTCGCCTATATGTTTCTTGAGCAAAGTCATATTGGTCCATCTGGCGCCTCATTATACAAATGACTATATAGTGGGTCTTTTATCACAGAAGTGAATTTCCAGGGTTATTATTTTGCCTGGATACACTTGTCTCACACTGTGTGGTTGTTTAAATTCAGATTTTATTTGTATTTGTCTTACCTCAATTTTATTTTCTAAGAAGGATGACCCCTCATACGATATCTTCATAAGAGTCTGAAAATATTATAAATACACTTTCAAAATACTGTCAGGAAAGGTAGTGTGTGATGGAAGGAAATCCAAAGAAGTATAATAACGCCTCATGTGTGTCATAGTTGACAGGTGTCATACGCAAATTATAAACCCTATCCAGTCAACAAAACTGTTATTACATTTTTGTAGATTCCTCGTTTTGACCCGAAAGCCACAGACATGTTGCTACCGTAAGAAAAATATATGGTGGACTGTTATGGCCACAATTCTAGTAGTAACTGATGTAATCCTGTATTAAAATGTAATCATGATATGACTTAATTCTTTACAGTTTATTTTGCTTGGTATACATTTAGAGTATCTTGAATCATTTTATCTCATAGATGTATATATAAATAAAATAGGGTATAAGCATTCCACCATATATTTTTTACTTACAATGTATCTATTAACGGCGTCCAGTGGATAAGGTGGATAACTTTTTACTATGTCACCTTTCCTCCCCCCACACCCCTTTAAATACCTAATATTTAACCTATGTCTGTCTGTTCACGAATAAAGTACACCAAATGTCAATTTCATGGATAAAACAAGGGTCAAACGATAAACCATAGTTTAATTAAACCCAATATTAACTTAACGAATATATGGTAACTTACCAAACACATGTAATACGTAATAGAAAAGAAATAACAGGGAAATCGATTGTATATCACGTTATTAATGGATATATACTGTGTACACTGATTCGCGTACCGCATCATACCGGATTATAGCCATCCGGACAGACGAAAGACGGCCAGAAAGATATTGTTTGTTTTTTTGCATAATAGTAAAAGGCACATCTACAATCAATGGATTGGTGAATGCTTGTACCAAGTTTCATAAAGATATGCTTTATATTCTGTTAAAAAGCTGCCATTTATTAAACATGTTACACGGATAAGGAAAATCTTAATAGAGTATTTATAAAAATTACAAGAATACGTTAAGTTTGGTAGATGCATGCTACACTAGCATTAATTTTTGTTTTAAAATAGACGTACCTACCCAAATGAGTAAAATCGCCAATATAGCAATGCTAGCATAGTGAAAATCATGCCCTATTTCCTCTTCTATGGGGTGGTAGTTTTTCAGATCCGACGCTATCAGTGTTTTGCCGTGATTGTCGATACTATTTCCACCACTCATAGACTGATGGAAGTTTGGTCTTGGCTCTACTTGTTCAGTGTGCGCTGATTCATTTATGGTAGCCACAGGACGGTGAGAATAATCTGTGTGACGATAGAAAACAAAACACACATTGTCTGATTATTGTTACTCCGATTAAAGATATTTCTGATAGATCAATATGTATATTTGTGTAAATTAATACACAACTCATTTGTACAGGGATTATATACTGGACAATGTTGTATAAAAAATTGTCTTTTTTTTCTTCCTTTGCAAAAACTGATCCCACATCCTATATTAGGTGCACTGATATTTATCTCATGGTACTATAAAGGACACAATGATTAAATACAACGGCTAACTTTTTACAATGAATAAATATTGATGCATAACACGTTACCTTTTACAGCATGCATATCGGTAATAAGTTCGCTTATCACTAGCATAGAATCGATAATACAGAGGGTAACAACTGCAATTAAAACTCCGCGGCTGCGCATAAGACGTCTCCCATACTGTCGTAATCTGCAAGAAGATAGTAGAATTACTTAAACTTATTTGCGATGGAATAGAATCTTTTGAATACCATATCGTAACGTTTATGCTTGTAAGCAGGGCGAGGGGGAAGGGGTTGTTTGTTTTTTACTTGTGGTATCTATTTGAGTGTCGGGAGTTTTAATCGGGATGCAATGCTGCAAAATGAGTTATAGGTCACCGTTAGCTATAATAATGTTTACATGACTAATTTAATTCATTATGGAAGCTGTGTTTAGAGATTTATGAAAATGATAATTAAAACGAAATCAAATTCAAATAATATACAAGGAGTGTTTATATCTGGAACTGTTTCGGCATCAATTACAATCTTGAATGCTCTATATAAATTGATGGATTTCCAGAATATAATTTCCAGTAAACTGTACATAATTATACTCTACATAATGAATCCACGTTACTCACCGTTTTCCTCAACTATAATGTCTTGTTTTAATACATAGCTATAGGCGCAGACATGTTATAAATAATACAATCTTATAAATAATACAATCCAATCGGAAAGCCTCTGATATGTAAAGACCTTTTCAAAAAATCCTCCGTGATGTACAATAATACCGTACAATTGATTGTTCCTCTGTAATATTTTGTTTACATGTTTGTTTGATTGAGGTTTAACGTCGTACTCAAGAGTATTTCACTTATATGACGACGGATTGTCCACTTCAGATTGCCCCCTGCCTTGAAAACCGAAAGGAAACCTCGCAGCCTATTGCCGGAGCCACAACGTGTGACTCGCTCGTATTACTGGTGGTCGACAGGCGGACTCGATCCGGTGATGGGTAAATCGAAGCAGAATTAGTAAGCGCACACAAGACCACTAAGCCACGGCCTTGGGCTTGTAATGTTTTGATGCCGTGTCTACCCCTTTTGTATAATAACTCATTTGTAAAAGATGTTTTATCTGTCGTAGACGCATAGGTTGTTTCCCGTTTTTTTTTTGATAAGCATGTAGCCTCGTAGTGTATTGAACTCCTTTCTCTAAAATGTTGTTATTTTCAATCGAACTGTTAAAACTCTGTGTATCCAAAATATTAAATCCATTTTCGGTGTTATACGCAGTGGAAGCGTATTTAAAATATTTCCAAGTTAGCATCCAACAAAAACCGCATACAACACAGAACGAGTGATGACCGAACTATTATAGTACTTAGACAAAGTTTGAATTCAAAAACGAGAGTTTCCAGGAAAACACTGGTTAGCGTTTGATAAAGTCAAATTGCAAAGTATGTATATTTATTGTAAATACGACTTTATATCAAACAATAGTCTGGTTAAACTAGACGTCAATATAAGATAATCCAAATTTATTGGCTAAATTAATTGAACTATGATTAACATTTTTCAAATAAATATGTAGATTTTAGTGGAAATAAATTTGCATATGGATAACTCTGTTGTTCACCAATGATTACTTGATGTTTCTTCCATAAGTATTTTAACTTTAATAAACAGACCAATCTGATATATCTTACCTCTGGCAGGTGTCTGTTGGATGAGTCTCCATTTCACGAATAGAGGATTCCAAGACATCCTCCATCTTTTTGATCTGTCCATCATTGTAATCTTGATTCATTATGTTGAAAGACGTGTTGGCCAGATGCTGAAATTAAGCAAACGTATTCACTTAAAAGACGTTTCACAAAAATTTATGTAACGGAATACACATACCTACTTATACAAACACCGACGTAATAACTTACATTTTCGTAAGCGGTGTCTCACCTTAATGTAAAGTTTAACTAAATACTGAAGTGAAAGATTTAATAATTAGGGTTTAACGATTTAGTGTCGAAAGGGCGCAAACCAAATAATCACTATCGTGTCTGACTGATTGACTATACAATTAACATATAAGGAGAAAATTATTCTTTTATAATACATATATACCGATGGTGTTATTTTAAAATTAATTCAGATGAACGTGGAGAATTGAGTTTGTAAAATATTTCGCAAAGTTATGCCAAGTGCATTCATAAAATGACTGACGCTGTTGTAGCCGCATCAACATACTACGGTTTATTCATGACAGTGTAACACAACGATGTGACACAGTATCTCTCTATACATAAGAAATTTCGAACAAAGACACTGTATGCCGGCAAAAACAAATTTACATTGAGAATTCCACCTTCCACCCTGTCAATGCCTGTGCTTAATCGTCATTACGCTATTTGAAGAGTGTGCGATAGGAAACAAATTTACTGTTATGGCATGCAATAGCTTAAATACTGTGACTGGTAGATTAGACCTAGTCTTACTTTGGCCATAAATAATTACTAAAATTTATACTAAAACAAAGTTTTGCATTTGCTTGTTCTATCTTATTGCCATCAAGACTAAGTACTTAAGGCCTTTACAGATTTCCACATGTAATTATGACCACTGAATACGTTAGCAATTAGTATTGTTTAGCCGAGCATTATTACAATGGTCAAACGACCACCAAATTAGCTTGATGTTATTTCCGGAGTTCGGCCAGGGTTATGTTAGGGGCACCTTGTACTTTTTCTACGTTTAAAAGTTTTGTTTAAATGTATAATACATTTTTTATGCTCAGGACACAAAATGTTTCATAACAAGGTAACATATCAATGACGGTATAAAGCTGACAAATGTTACTTACTCTCATTTGTGACGCATGTCGTTTAAAGCATACAAATGGAACTGATTATGCCTTATTTCAGTTGAATTGTTATGTTATAAGTTCAAGTCCAAGCGAAAACGTTAAACTAATGAACATCGGATTGTAGTTCCCCTCTTATTTGATTGAATTACTAGTATACAGTACTTAGTCATAAAAGATAGTCTTATAATGCGAGTATATGCATTAAATGGTGTAATTGAATACTCAAACAAATCATCCCTATATCTACACAGTCGATGATAAACTGTCCATTTCCACATTAGAGCCTTGGGTACCTTTCATGGTTGCAGGAATGATTGTAGTATGTTCAACATTTTCCGAGAAAAAAACCTTATTTGGTTGGTGTCATTATTAACTCGACTGAATGATACTTTAGGGGAGATGTCTTGGCGGATAATATAGGCTGCAGACAAAAACATAAATAAAATGTATGTATATGCTCCCGGGGTTCACTGACCGGATTGTATGAACAGTTGACCTTTGCAGGATGGGTTTTCACTGATCTTTGGCCAGCATGATCACGATTTAGTTTTAAGGTGATTGTGAACTGCCCGGGGATGAGTTATAAACCACTGGATGTAAAACGAAGTGTTAATTACCGTCTTATATACAATATCCAAACTCAGTTTTTTATGATCTCTATCCTCTTGATGTGGGCATAGCAAAAATGTAAACCCCACTTTGTTTTTTGCCGTTTTCTTTAAAATAGTTGTGTGACGTACGCGGTAGTACAGTGAACAGCTATCTGAATCTTTATAGTCTTGTCTGTTAATACAGGGTTTCAGCTAGGATTTTTGAGTAAGAGCCTTTTTGCAATTTTTTGTGGACAAAGTTTTCCACCCGTCCGTCTAGGGCCCCATCTGGTAGAGATCTCTAGATGCTCAAGAATCCTATCAGAGCCTTTTCCCAGTATTTCAGGGCTGAAAATGGAGAGGTCATTTTAAAAATCTTTATTTCAACACAGCATTGTTCAACTTCCAAGATAACAAGATTCTTTTCTGGATTTTTCTTCTTTTTTTTTGGTGAAAATACAAATTGACTTTTTCGTTTTTCGTGAAGAGGCCCATTTTCGGCCCTAAATCGGACCTAGGTGAAACCCTGTTTAATACATCTTTCTTTTTGGACAAACTGTAAGAACACTAGTTTGTGGATGTGAGGAACATAAGTAACAAGTTGCACAAAGGGTGAACAGCAGTTGAATGTTTCGCTAGTCTTTTTTGTAAACATATTATTATTTATTTGTTTGTTACAGTTATCGCATCCAGGTCACCTCAATTTGTAAACTACCATTTGTTTTTGTTCACGAACTATCATATCCCAAACATTTAAAATTGGCGACTTATTTTTATATCGTCATACTTTTAAGTATAGGAGAAGATTGAATTTTAAGTGCTGATACAGTGGAAAGAGTGTATAATTTGTTTGTCTTATAACATTTCGATTGAATCGTGGCCGCTTTATGTTTTGTTTACGGTTCCTTCCCAATGTTTGTTGTTTATCAGTCACTAATATCTTTCAGATTTAATAGATACCGCACTCGTTATTCTGTGTCTTTTTCTCTTTGGAAACTGTCGGTGACCGTAAAACAGCCCTTGACAAAGGCGTAAAACAGTTTAAAGAATACTAATAAAAATGTTTAAAATGAAAATACTTAAATTTGGTGTTGTTAACGTTTTCAATTCGTATGTTAACTGTAAATGATTGACAGGACAGACATTTAACCATCATTTACAAATAGAGTATGCAGACAAAACAAAACTGTTTTACCTTCCAATAAGCCATCAATGCAGTATTTGTGTACGAAGTAAGTAGCCTTCTTACGATTTTTTAAAATTATGTAAGTATATTCTCGCCACCAAGCACTTAAGAAAATAACTGAAAACGGTAGTTTACTTTATTTGAATGATTTTGTTCATATTACTATCATGATTAGTATTACTATATTATTATTGTAATAGTTACATATTGTATAATTTTTATTGTTTTAGTGTTTAACCATGTACTTGCTCTCATAGCTGTAATCGGGTCCCATCGCAGGCCTGTTGATATTGAGTCAAATAAATAAATAAAGGCAATTGCATTTTAACTCAAAATGAAAATTTCCCTTCCTACCTCTACCATTTGGATTATACAAAAAATGAAGTAAAACTATAGCTGAGAGAAAATCCCAGACCCGTTGCTATCAAATATCAATTTTCTCACCTTGACGAAGGCTTTGATCGTCCTCACCTTTAATTTATCCATCATTTTTTTGTTTTTTAAATAGGTCAATGTCCGCCAACCTTTTAAGACGAGCTCTCGACCTCTTTCACCTTTATCAAGTAATATACTCATGAGCAAATCTCATTAGTCGGTTTCAGCCAATGCCACTCCCCGTTTAGACCTCTTCGCTTAAGGCTGATTTAATAAGCTATGAAATTTAATGCTCCGCTTTTTCCAGACGTTTTTGATCCGGTATTATAAGTCGACTGCTTATTGCGCTGCATAATACTACCATTACGAAAACAGCTATCAGTCTAAAACAAATGGAAGTCATGACTAGAAATTAAAAAAAGATAGTCAGTTTGGCGTACTAAGTTTTCATGAAACTGGAAGCTGAAAGGCTCGATCCGCCTATCGTTTATCAGAGAACATCATTTTGGGGGATTGTCAGATTGAGGCTGTACAATATATCTAAGGTTTACACCGTCTGTTATTATGATGTGTCTTGAAGCAAATTTTCCTTTTTTTAAGGCTGATGCAAAAGACAGTCTCCGATGGCGATAATAACACATTGAGACAAGAAACCATCGTGGGTTTTTTGACGTGGTGCAATGTTGGGGAATCAAGGACGCCTAGTTGTAAGAGTCTGATCCCCTCTACACACACACATACCTGTATTTGACCTTTTAAAACACATACATAGAAGTCACAACAATTGTTGGCTTAAACCAAATAAAATTAATTCACGACATTAGCATTATTAAGGTAGGTCGGCCCCTTCGAGGTTAAAATTTGTCTGTTTTCTTTTTATTTGTTAATACGAAAATTCACATTATTAGCCTGTATTTAGTGAAACAATTATACAAAAATTCCAATTAGAAGTCCTTTAATTTTAAGTTTGAAAATTGTGATTCAGTGCATTGTCAGTGTACAGCCGGATGGTTTCCGCCCAAATTCTAGCACTTCATTTTTTGTCGATAGGCAATTTTTTAACGCTGTTTTCTCGAATCTTGTTTGAGTTACAACCCTAAAATTTTACACGCTTGATGATGACATATTCAAATAAAAAACTGTTCTTCAAATTTTATAAATTCGTCTAGTTCTCTTTTTATATTGATATTTCTAAAACTAATGATGAAAATTTATTTTTTTTCATTAAAAGATGAATAATTACAAAAGTAAGCCGAACTTACACAATTTGAAGTACCATTTTTTAGCTTGATATGTCTCTAATAAGCATGCCAAATTTCACGAGTGTAGCTTAAACTCCTTTTGTAGCAGAAAACAGGGTAGAAAAATTGCCTATCGACAAAAAATGAAGTGCTAGAATTCGGGCAGAAACCATCTGGCTATACACTGACAATACACTGAATCACAATTTTCAAACTTAAAATTAAAGGACTTCTTAATATTGGAATTTTTGTATAATTGTTTCACTAAATGCAGGCTAATAATGTTAATTTTCGTATTAACAAATTAAAAAAAAAACAGACAAATTTTGACCTCGTAGGGGCCGACCTACCTTAAGGCCTCACATGGAGCATTCAGTAGGAGAAGAGGTGATAAATATGCCAGCACACTGCAATCCCGCCAAAAGTTAAATAGCTACAGACTTTGACGTCATTTTTTGACATAATTTCAGATATGCGCGTGCGCAGATGTGTGTTGGGTCCCCTGTGTCAATGAAAATAACTTTAGACCGACGGTCTCCGTAAACCGCAACTAAACTGGCGTTGTGCATACCACGGACTTAAACCAGTGGTTTGGTTAAAGTGGTGGTTTAGCTAGACTGTTGGTCCAGACTAAACCTGGTCTAACTAAACAAGCTTTATGCATATGGCCCCAGATGTCTAACCCTCTATTTATGTAGAAGCCCGGGTGGCTGAGTGGCCTTGTTAGCCCGTATTTACTGCTGGCGATTCGGAGACTAAATCGGAGTGTCGTGGGTTCGATTCCCGGACGGGTTTGAACCTGCACGATTTTCTGATCTAGAATCTGTTCAAACTGAGGACGAGTTATCCCAATATAGCAGAAATACTAACATATCTGTTGTATTAAGAATTGCTAGTTCTGTGGCGTGGAACTTGTACGCTCTGTGCTAAGACAATTTATCTTCTATTTAGGATTACTAATAAGGCACAATCTTGCATTTAAATAGCAGTCGTATTCTCCGTGCACAATATATTTACCAGTCAACTACTAATCATTTCGAGTGACTGATATAGCCTTGCACTTGGAGCCAAATGTCCACATTTTCATCATCAGACAAAGATACGAACGTCCAGATAAACTGTTTCCAGCAATCTATGAATGTATCGATGCATATGCACTTCATACAACGGACACAATTTAAAGTTATGTTCGTTATCTTCACAGTCAAGTCATCAATGAGATAGCGAGTAAACCTGTGGGCTTGAAGGCTGCAACACTTGTCTCGCTAGTCACGCTAGTCACGTAAGTCACGCTTACGACGAAGGTACTTACGAGGGAGAAATTAATACTCTTGAGTCAGCCGCTTTCTTAGTGCATCAACGGTTGTGACATTGTGGAAAGAAGGTTCCAGTTCATTACAGAAAGATGTAGTAGAAGGCTCGTAGGATTTGTGTAAATATACTCTATTACAAAAAAAAGTTATTTGCATTCTTAAATGCATAATTCGTATTTTCATCAACATATCGTGGCACTAATCTGGTTTATTAGACTTGATCTGCTTAATGGCACCCTCGTCTCTTTTATAGAACAAAAATGATTCTAACAGCATCCAATTGTAGATATTTTCAAGCGCTGATACCTGTTATTCAGTACAACTCTCCCAAAGTACAGCTCCATAATTCAAAATTGAAAGAATAAACGCCGTTGACATAATTTCAAGAGATTGTCTAGACAATCGATATTTAAAACTCCGAAAGCAGTTTATCATAGGACTTGCATATCTCAACAGTATGTTGGTCCCGTTTATACGAGGATTGTACAAATATAACTAAATGCTGGTGACAGGACACGCTGGGTATTCTGGTATCATTGACATACACCGGTGGGATGTTATCCACCCTAGTGCTGCGAGAAAATACAAAGCGTTTAATCTTACTTCGTCTGAATTGTAACAACCAAGTTTGCGGCCAATCTGATATTTTTCTGAGATTTATCACATTTGCTTCAGTTAGATATTTTTTAACGGATATGTAGAGTGATGGGTCTTCTGCAAAAATTGTAATATTTGACCGTATATCACTCACGATATCATCGATATAAATCAGAAAAAGCACCGGCCTAAGTACCGATCCCTGGGGAATTCCGGCTTACCTCATGGATAGATTTGTTTATCTGTTAGCACAGTGAAGTTTGTATTTAAGGATATCTCTGCAGTAGGATTAGATAATGTATACTATATTGTTCTAAAAAGGCCCAAGTTATCAGTGTTTGTGTGATTGTGCGTTTTGAGGGTTAGGTTAGTTTTTATATGCATTTTTTAAAAAGATATCGCCTTATTATTTGGTAGGTGTCGTGCATGTGATGATTAGTTCAATGGCAGATTATTACACTTTATTAGGCATATGTTATTAGGCAACGGATTTGGGGTTACAAAGTGTCCATCATTGACACCACTTGCTGTCGGGAACATAAGTAGCTTTCAAGCCAATATAATAAATGACCATAAATGCCAACTGAGTTTAATTTATGTAGCAGTCCCCTGTACCAATCTTTGTCAAATGCTTTAGGATGTGTCCCAGAAGATTGTCCTCACATCTTTGCCTCTATACATATATTCACATATAAAGTGGTAGATATCAACAAGTTGATACACAGTGTGATCCCCAGAGTTAAACCCAGATTGATAGCAAGTGAGGATACTAAACTGAGACAGATATATAAATATGTATTGACGGAAGCACCTTTCAAACA